>CAKNYM010045592.1:0-10692 GCA_932195095.1 Andricus curvator | reverse complement strand
AAGAAAGATTTCACAAATATTTCAAAAGATTTCACAAGGATTTCAAACATTCAAAATAGGCGTGTACACTAGATTAAAAAATTTTCACAAAAATTTCCCAATCATTTCGAACATTTCATAAAGATTTTAAAGATTTTAAAAAAGAAATCAAAGATTATAAGAATAAACCATATTTTTAATATTTCAAAACATTTTAAAGATTTTGAACAATTTCAAAATTTTTAAGTGATATCAAAAGATTTCACAAAACATTACAAAGATTTTAAACGATTTAAAATTTTCTGAGAAGATTTCGACAGATTTAACAAAGATTTCAAATATTCGAGTGATTTCAAACGATTACAAAAGATTTCCGAAATATTTCAAAAATATTTCAAAAAATTCATAAGGATTTCAATAGATTTCAAGAAGTTCAAAGATTTCAAGAACACCAGTTTTAAAGATTTCAAAACATTTAAAAGATTTTTAATGATTTCAATAGGTTTCAACAAATTTGAGAAGAGCTGAAAAGATTTTAATGAGTTTAAACGAACAGCAAAGATTTCACGAAAAAAGATTAAAGAAAGATTTCAAAAATATTTAAAAGATTTTATAAAAATTTCAAAAATTTTCACAAAGTTTTTATAGATTTCAAAACATGTCAAATATTTTCAGCGATATCAACATTTTTTAAAAGATTTAAAAATATTTAACAAATATTTCAAATATTCCAGAGATCTTAAACGATTACAACAAATTTCAGAAAGAGTTCACAAATATTTCAAATATTCCAGTGATTTCAAACAAATACAAAAGACTTCAGAAAGATTTAATGAATATTTCAAAGAATTCATAAAGATTTGAAAAGAATCCACGAATTTCAAAAATTTGAAATGATTTCAAGAGATTTCAAAACATTTTAAAAATGTTCAAAAGATTTCAAATCATTTAATGATTTCAACGAATACAAAAGATTTGACAAACAAAAAATTCAAGAAAGATTTCACAAATATTTCAAAAAATTTCACAAATATTTCAAACATTCAAAATAGGCGTGTACACTAGATTAAAAAATTTTGACAAAAATTTCCCAATGATTTCGAACATTTCATAAAGATTTCAAGGATTTTAAAGATTTCAAAAAGGAAATAAAAGATTATACAAAATAAACCATACTTCTAATATTTCAAAACATTTTAAAGATTTTGAAAAATTTCAAAATTTTTAAGTGATATCAAAAGATTTCACAAAACTTTACAAAGATTTTAAACGATTAAAAATTTTCTGAGAAGATTTCGACAGATTTAACAAAGATTTCAAATATTCGAGTGATTTCAAACGATTACAAAAGATTTCCGATAGACTTCAAAAATATTTCAAAAATATTTCAAAAAATTCATAAAGATTTTAATAAATTTCAAGAATTACAAAGATTTCAAGAACACCAGTTTTAAAAATTTCAAAACATTTAAAAGATTTTTAATGATTTCAGAAAGTTTCAATAAATTTAAGAAGATTTGAAAAGATTTTAATAAGTTCAAACGAACAGAAAAGATTTCATGAAAAAAATTTTTAAAAAATTTCATAAAAAGTTCAAAAAATTTCACAAAGTTTTCATAGATTTCAAAAATTTCAAAACATGTCAAATATTTTCAATGATATCAAAATTTTTTAGAAGATTTAAAAATATTTAAGAAATATTTCAAATATTCCAGAGATTTTAAACGATTACAACCAGAAAGAGTTCACAAATACATATTTCAAATATTCCAGTGATTTCAAACGAATACAAAAGACTTCAAAAGATTTAATGAATATTTCAAAGAATTCATAAGGATTTCAAAAGATTTCAAGAATTTCAAAGATTTCAACAAGTACACGAGATTCCAAAGATTTCAAAACATTTCAAAGATTTTAAGCGATTTCAGAAGGTTTCAATACGTTTGAGAAGATTTCAAAAGATTTCAATGATTTCAAACGAACACAAAAGATTTCGCAAACAAAGATCAAAGAAAGATTACACAAATATTTCAAAGATTTCATTAAGATTTCAAAAGATTTCAAAAAATTACATAAAGATTTCAACGATTTACAAATTTTTACAAAAGCTTTAAAAAATTCCGAAAGATTTCTCAAAGATTTCACTGAAATTTCAAGCTTTCACTAAGGATTGTAATACTTAAAAAAATTCCAAAGAATTCACAAAGACGACGTATGTTCGAAAAAATTAAGAATTTGTTTATTTATGATTCGGCTTTCTTTAGAAATTGTTGGCCAATAAAAATGAAATGGCTTATTTTTTTCATGTATAACAAAAGTTTATTCCATTATTTGATGTAAAAAAGGTGACCTGGAAAAACTTTATTTCTGGACCTGGAACCTGGAAAAGACCTTGAATTTTGTTCCTAAGAATCGCCGGACACCCTGTTTTTTTGTCTACTGAACACCAATTTTATTCAAATTTTTCAATTCTAATAATTTTTTACTGTCAACTTATTGAAAGAAAGTTCGATTCCGCGTGTAATGAAAAAAAAATAAATAGAAGAAATTATTATTCATAAAATTATGAAATTGGTTAGAATTGGTTAACATTTGACTGAGTTATCCCACACTACACTCGGACCCCGATTTAGTAACATTTAATGGTATCGGGAGTTGCCTGCGAATAGCCTTGATTCCAAATCGGCGGAATCGAAACGTAAACAGTCAGGGCGGCCTGAACCGTTTCCAATTGGTATGCATAATATTGCGCAATATACTCGACACAGTACTAGCGCACTGCAGCCCTTCCGAGTCGAGAGTCGCAAACGTGTCGCCCTGCGCGCTGAGAAACTGCGTGGGCCAGCAATTCTAAGAATTAATAAACCGGGGGTTACTAAATCGGGGTCCGAGGTTATTTGCATTGCGTGGCCGTATGTCAGCGAAAACCTGGAAATCAGGGGAAAATCAGGGAACTTTATTGGTTGGGGATAGTCACGGATTTTGACAAAAAATAAAAAATCTTGTAAAAGTCAGGACATTTCTATATGAGGCACTTTAAACAACTGTCAAAGGATAATAAATTTATAATTTTTTAATTTTAATTTGAAACTGTTTTATTCAATGTATAAAAGATTATATGTGAAAAATGTTACAAGATTAAGATTCTGGTATTTGAATAGTAACGGACTGGGGCTGCTCTGATATAATGTTCGTGTAAATAATTTAATTGTCTTTTGTTTTTATTTCTTTTCCATTTTTTCTTGGAAATTGATCATTTTTAGTTAAAAATTTGTCTTTATTGGTAGAAAAATAATATTTTCGGTTGAAACTTCTTCTTTTTTGGTTAGAAATGCAACTGTTTGGTTGAGCATTAATTTTGTTGTTGAAAATTCATATTTTCGGGTTGAAAATGCAACTCTTTTACAAAAAAATCGACTTTTGACTTGAAAATTCAACAATTTGGATACAATTTTTTTCCTTCTTGACAGAAAAATCTTTATTTGTTGCAAATTCGTCTCTTTGTTTAGAAAATTTAACTTTTGGGTTGAATGTTGAACTACTTTGATAAAAATGATTTTTGTTAAAGATTTATCATTTTAATTGAAAATTCATCTCTGTGGTTGAAAATTCAATGATTTTGTTAAAAATTCGACTTTTTGGTAAAAAATTAATATTTTAGGCTTAAAAATTCAAGAGAATTTTTCTTCCGGGTTGAAAATTTGTATTTTTTGGTTAAAAGTTGACCTACTTTGTTAAAAATTTATTCTCTTGGTTGCATATTCATAATTTTAGTTGAAAATTCATGTCTGAAATGTCAACTGTTGAAAACAAATTTTTTTACTGAAAATTTATCTTTTTTAGTTGAAAATTGAAATTTGTTTAAGAATTCATCTTTTTAGGTCGAAAATTCAACTATTTGGTTAAAAATTCAACTATTTCGTTGAAAATTTGATTCTTTTTTTTTAATTTTCAACTCTCAGGTTGAAAATTTAATCCTTTTTTTGGTTGAAGCATTTTTTGTTTGAAAATTTGACTATCTGGTTGAAAATTGACTTTTGTAGTAGAAAATTCCAGTATTTCGTTAAAGATTCATCCATTTTGTTGAAAATTCAACTGTTTTTTTTTAAATCGTTTATTTGGACAGAAAATTCGTCCTTTTGGATTTAAAATTCACCTTTTTTGTTAAGAATTAAACCGGTCCTAAAAAATTCAATTATTTCGTTCAAAATTGGAAAAAGTTTTTGGTTGAAGTTTAATCTTTTTAGTTTAAAATTCGATCATTATAGAACATTCATCTTTGTAGGTTGAATATTTAACAGTTTGGTTGAAAATTCAACTATTTTGTTGAAAATTACATTATTTTATTGAAAATTAAAATTGAATTAGTTTAAAATTTGATAACTCAGTCAAGTTTTAACCAATTCTAATCAAAAAAAGCATTATCAAAAAAAAAAAAGATTTATATTATTATTAGTGGAAGCTTTTTTTTAACTTACAGAATTATCCATTATAATTATTTTAACTTTTTTAAATTGAATTATTTCCAGCTAAACTATTTCGGATTAAAATAAAAATTTGAAGTTAAACATATTTTTTCGTTGAATCTATACAAATTAAATATAACTTAAATAAACTATAATGAAGTACAATCGTTTGTCTGTCCACATTAAAGACACACTTTTCAAAAGTAGATTTTTTAAGTAGATGTTAAATATTTTTTCTTTAAATATAAATTGCATATATTATTCAAATAATGTAAAGATTAATCAAAATTAAAATAAACGTCTTACTTTTACTTTTTCTTAAATGAAGAAGCGTAAGCTTTTCTTTGAGGCCAAAATAAAACAAAGAAATGGTCTTTTTCATTAAAAGATTTAAAAATTGAAAGAATTTTTTTATTTTGAACTGTTGTATCCCTCAGGGTTTAATTTGAAAATATTCATAGTTATGTTATAGTTTTACTTCGTGCATTTAAAATTTTTTTAAATAGATACTGATTTCAGTGCTTAGACAATTTTAAAATATAAGCGTTTGAAATTAAACAATTTTGATGTTGTAATATTAGACCTTTTAAATTAAAAAATTTCTTAATTATCAATTGTACATGTACATTTTTCGAATATAAACAATTTCTGATTAAACATTTAAAAAATATTGCTATTTAAAGTTTATCAACATGTGACTAAAAATATTTATGATCTCCAGATGCATAAAAAATATTTGCATCCATGAAAATATTAAAAACATTTAATTGAAAATTAATCAGTTCTTAAATTATTTAACTCGTTTAAAGCATATTGTAGAGCTCTTAATAATTAAAATACTGATATTCTGGATTCATAAATAATATATTTTTAAATTTAATTAGATATTTCAAAGAGGTTTAGCGAATTTCTGGAGAACTTTAGGGAATAAAATAAATTTAAAAATATTTAATTTAATTTTAAAAAATGTTAAGGAATATGAAGGACATAATACAATTTCAAAGGATTTTGAAGACTTTAAATTACATTAGAAGATTCCAAAGAATTTCAAAGATTTTGTTTATAAAAATTTTAGAACTCTGAATATTAAAAAATGTGTTGTTATGGATTTTTAAATAATTTATGTTTTTAATATTAGAACATGAAAATCCGAGCACGTGAATGCGCGCTTTGGGCTTGTGCATTTTATTAATTCGGGTTTTTTTTGCGTTAAATTTCATGAATAATTTTAATTTAATTTATATGTAAGAAATTTCAAATTGTATTGTACGTGCTCCCATGATTACCTTTCATAACCACATACTCTACACATTTTCATTTCTTCACTCATCCACTATTTACACTCATTCATTCCTTCTCCCATTCTGAAACGTACCAGCCTGGACCACCTGCACTCCTTTTTTAACTTTCCTAAATATTCTGGGACCCCTTTCATCTTAACCAATTTATACCATTTATTGTATTTTGACTCCATAATCTTTTCCGACCTATTCTCTTCCTGCTCCTTGATCATTTCTCCTTCTACTTCCTGCCACTCCCTCCCCTCGTCACACATTCTCCATTCCCTTCTAACTTTCCATCTCTCCTCCACCCATCTTGAATGTCCCGTGTTTCCTCTCCTCTCTCTATTTAATATTTCCTGCAGGCATACTTGAGCAACTTTGCTACCCTTACCACTCTTAAGTTTCTCTTCAAAATTCCAGACCCTTTTCCTCTGCCTTATCACCAATTTCTCTCTCCCTGTTTCTTCTCTCAACATATATCCTGGGCAGTCCCAACTCACTCCCATAACCCATCTCAGACATCTCTCTTGCATGTTTTCTACTTTTTTGTACTCCTTCCACCCCCAAATCTCCACTCCATGACACATCACAGACCATACCAGTGAATCAAACAGCCATACTCTCCTCTTCCAGTCCTCTTTGAATCTTCTTTTTCCAATCCCCCACACTTGATCCATCCCCTTACTTGCACTTTCTATCCTTTTTTTCACTTGCAGATCATTTCCACCTCCTGCTTCGAACCAGAATCCTAAATAACAAAACTACTCTACCATTTCCACTATTTCCCCATTTATCTTCCATCCATACTTTACTTCATTCCTTCTCTTCCTGAAACATACTATCTTTGTCTTCGTCACATTAATTGTCAGGTCTTTCTCTCTCAAATACTCTTCTAATCCTTTTATTAGCAAGTTCATTTCACTTTCATTTTCTGCCAGGAGCATCACATCGTCCGCGTACGCTAACGAGTATATTCTCTTATTTCCTAGAACTATATCCCCTTTACCTTTCCTTTCCATTTTCTCTTCTAGGCCTGCTAACAATATACTAAACAACAACGGCCTTAGCGGGCACCCTTGCCTGAGACCCCTCCCTGCCCAGAGCTCCTCTCCTTTCTGTTCCCCGATCTTCACCCTTGTCTTCGTCTCCGTAAAGACCTCTTTTATCCTCTCAATCAGCTATTCGTCCACCTCCCTTTCTTTCATTGCCTTCCACAAAACTTTCCTATTCACCGAGTCAAAAGCTGCCTTAAAATCTACGAAGAGTGCTACCATTTTTCCTTTCTTCTGTCCCAGATTCCTGTTGACTAGATAGTTCAGCACGAAAATGTTATCCACTGTCCCCATCCCCTTCCTGAATCCTGTTTGATTGTGTGGAATACTTCCTTTCTCTTCTACCTGTTCTTCTAATCTCTTTCTAAGCAGCTCCGCGTATATTTTATACGTTACTGGCATGAGAGTGATTCCTCTATAATCTTCCACTTTTCTACCCCCTCCTTTCTTTAATAAAGGAACTACCAATCCTGTTCCCCACTCCTTCGGCCAACCTTCCCCTCTCCATACTCTATTACATACTTCCCAAATCTCTTCTCTAACCCTTCTTCCGCCAAATTTCAACGCTTCATTCTCCATCCCATCCTCTCCTGTCGCCTTGTTTCTTTTTAACTTATCAATTGCTTGATTCACCTCCTCTCTAGTCAACTCATCTCCTTTCTGTCTATCTCTCCTCTTCTCCAATTCCTTAACGATAATTTCATACGCTCTTTACTCTCTATACATTCCACATCCCACCATCCTCTCTTCTCCCGCCTTTTTTCCTCATTTGGCCTAATTTCTTCCACTATCTTCTCTACCCTTCCCCTCATCTCACACAACATCTCATCCACACGTCTCCCGTTTTCAATCATCACATTCTCTTCTTCCATTCTTTCCGTATATTCTCTTAGCTTATCTAATCCCCATTTGCCCATCTTTGCTTTCTTCCCTGTCGCCCGCTCCTTCTTCCTTCCTTCTTTTCTCCAATTCCCACATTTCAACATTGCAATGACCGGGAAGTGTTCTGAACCTATTTCGTTCCCTACTTCCATTCTTTCCAACAGCCTCCTTATCCTTTCCTCGGCTAGAATGTAGTCTATTACTGTTTCGCCTTTTTCTGCAAACGTTATCTCACCTTCCTCATCCCCTTCCGAGTTCCCATTACAAATGAACCATCCTGTTTCTCCCAGAATTTCCAACAGTGTCCTACCCTCCTGGTCCACCAGTTTGTGTTTCGATTTTCTCCTGAAAGTCTCACTCTCTTCATCCCATATTTCCCCTCCCTATTCCCCCGTCCAAGCATTCAGATCACCTCCTATCAACACCAATTCGTCATCCTTTTTCGCCACCCATTTCCTAATCACACTCCAACCTTCTTCTTCTCCCCTTCTCCTGTAAACGCAAACTATCCTCACCTTTCTTCTTCCTATCTTCACCATTCTCGTCATTACTCCATCCGTTTCCTCAAATCCCATTTCTATTCTCCTTTCTCCTACCAATTCATTCCTCACTCCTGACACCATACCCCCTTTCTTTCTTCCCTTTACCTTCTCTTTCTTTGCCTCTTGCATCTGCCACATATATCCCTTGGGCAACTTCCTCTTCATTCTCTTCCAATCCTTCCCATCTACCCAGGTTTCACTCAACATCACTACATCCCGTTTCATCACCGCTTCCCAGAATCCTTCCTCTTTATTCATTAGCCCTGATACGTTCCAAAACGCTACTCTCACTTCTTTCTTCCTTCCTTTCTCCCTTCTTTCGTCATTATGTCCCCTCCCTACTTTTGTGGAATTGTGGATTTTAAGGAATTTCTCCAACACTTTAGGGAATAAAATAAATTTTATTTAAAGGGATTGTTACTAATTTCAAGAGACAGGGTTTTTTTAGATGAAGCTCATTCAGAAATAATTTTATTTTATTCATATCCAAGGAATTTCAAATGATTCCTACTTATTTGAATAGCTTTTTAGGATTTCAAGGTATTTTCAGGAATATCCAGAGAACTTTAGAGAATAAATAAAATTTTATTTTAAGGAATTTCTACGGATTTCAAGAATTACAAGGGTTATAAGGACATAAATAAATTTTAAAGGATTTTAAAGGTTTCAAGTTATTTAAAAAGATTCCAAAGAATTTCGAGAAATTTCGTTTAAAAAAATTTCAGAACTCCTAATCTTGACAAATTTGTTGTTATGTATGTATGTATGTATGTATGTATGTACTATGTATGTATGTATGTATGTATGTATGTATACCATTAAGCCATTTCCCTTTCAGGGTAGGCGTGACACTACCCGATTCGGGTAGTGTTTCTAGGTGGATAGTTTTCTTGTAGTTATAAATAACTACAAGTGTGGGCTCACCACACCCACGATGTGCCAACAGCACTCAGTATTCTTGAATGGTCACCCATCCAAGTACTAACCGCGTCCAACGCTGCTTAACTTCAGTGATCTGACCCCGTTTGAACCCGTGCTTCGCGAAGAACGTGCATTTTGTTTCAAAGGGGTTTTTTAAAAATAAATTTCATGAATAATTTTAATTTAATTTATATTCAAGGAATTTCAAATGATTCCTACTTATTTTAATACATTTTCATGATTTCGAAGGATTTCAAGAATTTCATGGGCTATGAAGGAAATAAACAAATTTTAAAGGATTTGAAAGATTTCAAGTTATTTAAAAAGATTTCAAAGGTTTTCGAGAGATTTCGTTTAAAAAATTTTCGAACTCTCAATCTTAAAAAATTTTTTCTTATGGATTTTTAAAAACTTTATGTTTTCAACATTAGAAAATAAAAATCCAATATCTTAAACGCGCGTTTCGCCCGCGTGCATTTAATTTAGATGGAGCTTTTTTACATGAATTTCATGAATAATTTGAATTTAATTTATGTCGAAGGAATTTGAAATTATTTCTATTTATTTTAATTGCTTCTTACGATTTCAAGGAATTTTAATGAATTTCTAGAAAAATTTAGGGAATAAAACACATTTTCTTTTAAGAGATTTTTACGGATTTCAACAATTTCAAGATTATGAAGGACATACAAAATTTCAAAGGATTTTGAAGATTTTAAGTTATTGTAAAAGATTCCAAAGAATGTCAAGAGATTGTGTTTAAAATTAGAACTTCTGATATTAAACAAATTTTTATCATGGATTTTTAAATAATTTATATTTTAAATATTAGAAAATGAAAATGCAAGAACGTGAACACGCACTTTGGCGCGCGTGCATTTTATTTAAGCGGTTTATTTAGAGAAATTTAATGAATAATTTTAATTTTATTTATATTCATGGAATTTCAAATGATTTACACATTTTTAAATGGATTTATACGATTTGCAAAGATTTCAATGGATTTTAAGAATTTCTAGAGAACTTTAGGGAATAAATTAAATTTTATTTCAAGGGATTTTGACGATTCGATAAATTTCAAAGGATTTGAACAATTTTAAATTATTTAAATAGATTCCAAAGTTATGCATTTTTAAATAATGTTTTTTAATTCATTCAAAGTATCAATTATGATAAGGATTTATTTTAATTAATTTTTTTTTTCTGAAAAAGATCTCCTTTCGCTCCGCTGGGATTCGAACCACATAACTTCTGATTTCCGATCAGGTGCTCTTCCCATTAAGCAACTAGAGAGATCGAGAGAAAGAAACTTTATTTCGGAAAAAATAAGCATTATTATGCTAGATGTTACAAATCAAATTTTTAAAGAAATCTGTATTATCATTAGAGAATGACAGAAATTTTGGATGGAGTTCCGAATAGCGTAAACCGTTGATTTTTTTGACACTCCGTATACTTATGTATTTTGACACGCTGATTACGAAAATGATAGTGAAAATGTGCGGAAATTTGATTTTCACGGTGAAACCATGAAAAAACCATAAAAATCATGGTTTTTTGCGATTAT
>CAKNYM010045591.1:0-11231 GCA_932195095.1 Andricus curvator | reverse complement strand
ATATATATATATATATATATATATATATATATATATAATATAAAAATTACTTGAATGTTTCATTGAAAATAATTCTGCAATGCTTTTTATGTTATGAATTGATTAATTAATTATTAACTGATTCTATTGAAACTTATATTTTCTGGAATTAGTTTGAAAGGTTATTAATAAATCAAATATTCAGCAATGATATCTCAAATTAAAAAAAATATATAAAGTAAAAATTATTTGAATATTTTAAGAAAAGTTATAGTTTAATGCTTGTTATTTTTTGAACTAATTGATTATTTTTTAGCTGATTAATTTTTTTCAAAATATTAAATTACATGACGATTGATTTTGATTTGTTTCAATTAAGTACATCAATTTATTATTTAATTCAAGGTTATGTGATTGAATATTAGCTATAATTTTTATAATAAAAGATTATTTATGTGCAAAATACCTCTATTCCAATTGTATAATTTTTGCAAATTTTTGTGATGTTGTGAAATAGGAATCTAAATTATGCTTTCCATATTATATGTAGACATATTTTACTTTTCTATGGAATTAGTTTAAAAGATTATTATTAATTCAAATTTTCAGTAAAATATAAAGTAAAAATTATTCGAATGTTTTAATGAAAATAACTGTTCATTGCTTTTTATGTTGTGAAATGATTAATTAATATGTACATATATTTTAATTTTTTAAAAATTAATTTTGGAGATCATTAATAAATTAAATGTATAGAAATGCAATTTCAAACGAAAAAAATACATACAATGTAAAAATTATTTGAATGTTTCAATACAAATAATTGCGCAATGCTTTTTATGTTGTGAACTGATTAATTAATTATCAACTGGTTCTATTAAAAGTAACATTTCCTAGAATTAGTTTGGGAGTTTATTAATAAATTTAATTTACAGAACTGAAAGTTAAAATTAAACAAAAATTAGGTAAATTAAAAATTATTTGAATGTTTCAATAAAAATGATAATTGAATGCTTCTCATTTTGTAAACTGATTAATTAATTATTAGCTGATTAATTCTGTTCACAATATTAAATTACATAAAGATTGAATTTTAATTTTTCTCTACTAAGTGACATAAATCGATTATTTATTTTTAAGTTATTTAATTGAATATTGGCTATAATTTATATAATAGAAGTTTTTTATATTTAAAATAGCCTTATTCCAGTTGTATAATTTTTTAAATGTGTTTGAGCTTGTGAAATGAGTATCTGAATTAAATTTTCAAAGTTATGTGTACAATTATTTGAATATTTCAATGAAAATAATGTTAAACATTATTTTATTATTAATTTTTTTAATTATGATAAAGATTGAAATAAATTTTTTTCAATTAAGTAACATAAATTGATTATTTACTTTGAAGTGGTGTAATTGAATGTGGGCTATTATTTCTATAATAAAAGTTTGATTTTTCTTTAATCTATTACAATTATATAATCCTTTTAAATGTATGTGATGTTGTTAAACAAGTATCTTAATTTAATTTTAAAATTATATGTACGGATATTTTAACTTTGTTTGCATTTTTTTAAAAGGTATTAATACATTAAATGTATAGAAATGCAATGTCAAATTTAAAGACGAATATAATGTAAAAATTATTTGTATCTTTCAATGCAAATAATTGTTTAATGCTTGTTATGTTGTCAACTAATTATTTAGTTATTAACTTATTCTATTAAAATTTACATTTCCTGGAATGAGTTTGAAAGGTTATTATGAAATCAAATTTTCAAAAATGAAAATTTAAATTGAAAAACAAACATTGAGTAAAAATTATTTGAATGTTTTAATAAAAATTATAGTTTGAAGATTCTTATTTTGTTAAATGAATAATTAATTATTAGATGATTAATTTAATCACATTATTTTTAAAATGTTTCCCATGTTGTGAAACGAGTGTCTGCATTCAATTTTCAAAATTATATGTGAATATATGTTTTTATTTTTTCTGAAATTAGTATGGAAGGTTACCAATATATTATAAATTTTCAGAAATGATATTGAAATTTGTTTTCAAATGTAGAATAAAAATTATTTAAATTTTTGAACGAAAATTATAGTTTAATGTTTTTTATGTTATAAATAGATAAATGAATTATTAACTGATTATTTTTCTCAACAATTTTAAATTACATGATGATTGAATTTTAATTGCTTTTGATTAGGTAACATAAACTGAATATTTAATTCAAGTTTATGTAATTGAATATTGACTGTAGTTTGTATAAAAAAGTTGGTTAATGTTTAAAATACCTCTAATCCAATTGAATATTCTAGCATTACGAAATTACATTATAAAATGAATAATTAATTATTAGCTGATTAATTTTTTCACAAAATTAAATAATATAAATATTTAATTTCAATTTTTCTCTATCAAGCGAGATAAATTAATGATTTACTTCAAGATGTGATTGAATATTTGATATAATTAGTATAGTAAAAGTTTATTTTTTTCAACCTACTATCTGTATTACAATTATGTAATTTTTGATAATATTTATGATGTGAAATGAGTATCTGAATTCAATTTTCAAAATATGTACAATGTTCATGTGTTTTATTTGTTTTCAGAAAATTATTATAAAAGGTTATTAATAATAAAAATTTTCAGAAATGAAATTTCAAGTTTAAAAAAATATGAAGTGAGAATTATTTGAATTTTTCAATAAAAATAATTATTCAAGGCTTTATATTTTGTAACCTGACTGATTCATTATTGAGTGATTAATTTTTTCACAATATTAAATGTTGTAAATATTGAATTTCAATTTTTTTCGATTCAATAACATTAATTTTTCATTTACTTTGACGTTTCTAATTGAATATTGGATATAATTGGTATAATAAAAGTTTATTTATATTCCAAAAATTAGTTTAAAACGTTAATTATAATTTTCATAAAAATGAAATTTGAATTCAATTTTTCAAAATGACTTGTACATATGTTTTAATTATTTAGCAATGTATTTGGACACGCTCTTCTTTTTCTATAAAAATGTATTTGAACATTCCAGTGCAAATACATGTTTATTGATTTTTATGTTGAGAACTGAGAATCGGATCAGAATATGATTGTTTAAATTATAGTTATTAATTTGTTAATGATTTGGCGATGTAAATTGATGCTTACATTTAAAAAAAATGGCCGTGAAAGTACCCGCAAATGTCATTGTACAAACATTATGTTTTTTTAAATATATTAAATTACATATAACGTGCACTTGAAATCTTAAAATGATATATCGCCATTTACTACTATTAATAGTAAATTCTGCGTTACATGGATTCACTGAATACATTCTTTGAGAATATAATTTCAGCTAAAATGTGATTGGTCAAAAAATGTTAACAAATAAATAGTTATTCGAAAATTTATTAAATGAGAAAAATGAACACAAAAGTTAGCGCGCGCTTGCGCGCGCACATAATAATCTAGTAACCATAATAAGCAGTAATTCAGATCATACGAAAATACGAATCGTCCTGGGTTGAAAAATTAGAGGGATGTTAGTATTTATATTTATTCGAAACGACAGGCAGTTAGATGTCTTGTGCCAGTAAAAGGCCACCTGGGTTCAGAGCTATGTGTGCCCTCTTTTGGGCCAAAGGTTATCTATGGATCCGGTGGAAATGTAACAATGGGGATTAACCGCATTAACCCAGATCTACGTGCCTCCAAGTATTGCGTCTTGGATGAAATTTCGGGACTGCCCTTATTCGGGACTCTTGGGAGAGAAAACTGGTTATTCGGTTGCCAGATGCGAACAAGTCCAGATTGATTTAACTTCATTTGGGGCCAAGATTTCTATTTGGTTTTCAATCGGATATTCAACTAGATTTGATCAGTGTTACCACTCAGAAGCGGCGGAAAATTTCTATTTGAAAATTTATTATCAAAAAGTCTTTCCTACTCATGCATCAACTTTGAAGTATGTCGATGAAAAAAGTTTTTCTGTTTGAAACAGATGCTTCAAATATTATAAATGAGCATAACTTCCTTAATCTTCAATAGAGTATATTCATATTATAGATCAATCGATTCGTCTCAAATCAACACATATTTTCTATTCTTGCATCAACTTTGAATTATGAGAATGAGGAAATTTTCACTATAAAAATCGATTTAAAAAATATATAAATTACCGTACCATCCCTAATCTTCAAGAAAATGGATTATTATAGGTCAATTGATTCGTCTCGAATTAAGGAATCTTTTATATATTTGCATCAACTTTGAATTATGTTAAAGGAAAAAGCTTTCCTATAAAAAACCATATTATCAAATATTATCCATTACCATAGCTTCCTTACTCTTCAATGAAATGTATCAATATTATTGCTCAATCGTTTTTAAATTAAGATCGATCAGAACTTTATTTTATCATGAATAATTTTATGCAAAATGAGCATGAAAAAGATTCAGAATTAAAAAACAGACCTCTAAACTACCTCACTTTTTGGCTCATTAGAGACAAAAATCACCAAATGCTTATGCATATTTTATGATTTCTTTTGATTGAGTCTAAATAATGTTTACCTCAATTTTTTGAAAGAAATCTTTTTATTTAAAAAATTTGTAAAAAGAATGCACTAAATATTAGCAATTTTAGAAATTTATAAAAATTATTGGATTGTTTCTTTTTCCTATTTGTGAAAATGTAATAATCTAAATAGATTGGTTTTGAATCTCCCACAAATTGCTCAATCGATTCGTCTCGAATCAACACAGCTTTTCTATTCTCGCATCAACTTTAAATTATGAGAATGAGAAAATTTTCACCATAAAAATCGATTTTAAAAATATATAAATTACCATAAAATCCCTGATCTTCAATAAAATTTATTATTATTATAGGTCAATTGATTCGTCTCGCATTAAGGAATCTTTTATATTTTTGCATCAACTTTGAATTATGTTAAAGGAAAAAGTTTTACTAGAAAAAACCGTATTATCAAATATTATGCAACACCATAGCTTACTCACTCTTCAATGAAATGTATCAATATTATAGGTCAATCGATTCGTCTAAAATCAACACATATTTTCTATTCTCGCATCAACTTTAAACTATGAGAATAAAAAAATTCTTACTATAGAAATCGATTTTAAAAATATATAAATTACCATAACATCCCCAATCTTCAAGAAAATATATTAATATTGTAGGTCAATCGATTCATCTCGCATCAAGGAATCTTTTATATTTTTGCTTCAACTTTGAATTATGTTGAAGAAAAAAGTTTTACTATTAAATACCGTATTTTCAGATATTATGCATTACCATACCTTCCTTACTCTTCAATAAAATGTATCAATATTATTGCTCAATCGATTCGTCTCGAATCAACACAGCTTTGCTATTCTCGCATCATCTTTAAACATAAATTACCATAACATCCCTAATCTTGAATGAAATGTATTAACATTATAGGTCAATCGATTTGCCTCGAATCAAGGAATCTTTTCCGTTCTTGCATCAATTTTGAATTATATTAGTGAAAAAAGTTTTACTATAAAAACCGTCTTTTCAAATATCATGCATCACCATAGCTTTCTTACACTTTAATAAAAAATATCAATATTATAGGTCAATCAATTCGTCTCAAATCAACACATCTTTTCTATTCTCGCATCAACTTTAAATCATGAGAATGAGGAAAATTTTACTATAAAAATCGATTAAAAAAATATATAAACTACCATAACATCCCTAATCTTCAAGGAAATGTATTAATATTATAGGTCAATCGATTCGTCTCGCACCAAGGAATCTTTCGTATTCTTGCATCAACTTTGAATTATGTTAAAGGACAAAGTTTAACAATAAAAAAACCGTATTTTCAAATATTATGCATTTCCATAGCTTTCTTACTCTTCAATAAAAAATATCAATATTATAGGTCAATCAATTCGTCTTAAATCAACACATCTATTCTATTATCTCATGAACTTTAAATTATGAGAATGAGAAAATTCTTACTGTAGAGATTTTAAAAATATATAAATTACCTACCATAAAACCGCTAATCTTTCAATAAAATGTATTAATATTGTAGGTCAATCGATTCGTCTCGAAACAAGAAATTCTTTATATTCTTTCATCAACTTTGAATTACGTCAAAGGAAAAAGTTTTATTATAAAACACCGTATATACCTATATACCCATATGCACACTACTATTCTCCAACCGAGCAAGTCACGCCTACCCCGAAAGGGAAATGGCTTAATGGTATAATAATAATAATAATAATAATGCATTACGATAGCTTCCTTACTCTTCAACGTAATGTATCAATATTATAGGTCAATCAATTCGTCTTGAATGAAGACATATTTTCTATTCTCGCATCAACTTTGAATTATGAGAATGAAAAAATTCTTACTGTAGAAATCGATTTTAAAAATATATAAATTACCATAACATCCCTCATCTTCAATAAAATGTATCAATGTTATAGGTCAATTGATTTGCCTCGAATCAAGGAATCTTTTCCGTTCTTGCATCAATTTTGAATTATATTGGTGAAAAAAGTTTCACTATAAAAAATGTGCTTTCAAATATCATGCATCACCATAGCTTTCTTACACTTCCATAAAAAATATCAATATTATAGGTCAATCAATTCGTCTTAAATCAACACATCTTTTCTATTCTCGCATCAACTTTAAATCATGAGAATGAGGAAAATTTTACTATAAAAATCGATTTTAAAAATATATAAACTACCATAACATCCCTAATCTTCAAGCAAATGTATTAATATTATAAGTCAATCGATTCGTCTCGCACCAAGGAATCTTTCGTATTTTTGCATCAACTTTTAATTATGTTAAAGGATAAAGTTTTACTAGAAAAAACCCGTATTTTCAAATATTATGCATTTCCATAGCTTTCTTACTCTTCAATAAAAACTATCAATATTATAGGTCAATCAATTCGTCTTAAATCAACACATCTTTTCTATTATCTGATGAACTTTAAGTTATGAGAATGAAAAAATTCTTACTGTAGAAATCGATTTTATAAATATATAAATTACCATAACATCGCTAATCTTTCAATAAAGTGTATTAATATTGTAGGTCAATCGATTCGTCTCGAACCAAGAAATTCTTCATATTCTTTCATCAACTTTGAATTATGTTAATGGAAGAAGTTTTACTATAAAAAACCGTATTTTAGAATATTATGCATTACGATAGCTTCCTTACTCTTCAACGTAATGTATCAATATTATAGGTCAATCTATTCATCTCCAATCAACAAGTCATTTCTATTTTCGCATCAACTTTAAATTATGAGAATGAAAAAATTTATACTATAGTAATCCTTTTTAAAAATATATAAATTACCGTAATATCCCTCATCTTCAATAAAATGTATCAATGTTATAGGTCAATTGATTTGCGTCGAATCAAGGAATCTTTGCCGTTCTTGCATCAATTTGAATTATGTTAGTGAAAAAAGTTTTACTATAAAAACCGTGTTTTTAAATATCATGCATCACCATAGCTTTCTTACACTTCACTAAAAAATATCAATATTATAGGTCAATCAATTCGTCTGAAATCAACACATCTTTTCTATTCTCGCATCAACTTTAAATCATGAGAATGAGGAAAATTTTACTGTAAAAATCGATTTTTAAAAATATATAAACTACCATAACATCCCTAATCTTAATGGAAAAGTATTAATATTACAGGTCAATCAATTCGTCTTAAATCAAAGCATCTTTTCTATTCTCGCATCAACTTCAAATTATGAGAATAAAAAATTCTTACTATAAAAATCAATTTTAAAAAATATAACTTACCAAAACATCCCTAATCTTCAATAAAATGTAGGTATTAATATTATAGGTCAATCGATTCGTCTCGAATCAACACATCTTTTCTGTTCTTGCATCAACTTTGAATTATGTTAAAGGAAGAAGTTTTACTATAAAAAACCGTATTTTAAAATATTATACCTATATACCCATATGCACACTACTATTCTCCAACCGAGCAAGTCACGCCTACCCCGAAAGGGAAATGGCTTATTGGTATAATAATGCATAACCATAGCTTCCTTACTCTGCAACGTAATGCATCAATATTATAGGTCAATCGATTCATCTCCAATCAACATGCCTTTTCTATTCTCGCATCAACTTTAAATTCTGAGAATGAAAAAATTTTTACTATAGTAATTATTTAAAAAAATATATAAATTACCATAAACATCATAACATCTTCAATAAAATGTATCAATGTTAAAGGTCAATCGATTTGCCTCGAATCAAGGAATCTTTTCCGTTCTTGCATAAATTTTAATTATGTTAGTGAAAAAAGTTTTACTATAAAAAACCGTGTTTTCAAATATTATAATAATAATGCATTTCCATAGCTTTCTTACTCTTCAATAAAAAATATCAATATTATAGGTCAATCAATTCGTCTTAAAACAACGCATATTTTCTATTCTCGCATCAACTTTGAATTATGAGAATGAAAAAATTCTTACTGTAGAAATCGATTTCAAAAATATATAAATTACCATAGCATCCCTAATCTTCAATAAAATGTAATAATATTGTAGGTCAATCGATTGGCCTTGAATCAATAAATCTTTCCCGTTCTTGCATTAATTTTGAATTATATTAATGAAAAAAGTTTTACTGTAAAAAACCGTGTTTTTAAACATTATGCATTACCATAGCTGCCTTACTTTTCAATAAAATGTATCAATGTTATAGGTCAATCGATTCTTCTTGAATCATCACAACTTTTCTATTCTCGCATCAACTTTAAATTATAAGAATGAGACCATTTTTACTATAAAAATCGAGTTTAAAAAAATATAAATAGCCATAACAAAACAAATATTAATTATTTTAAAAATTTAAAATTAGTTATAAAATACTTGAAAACTTGTCACTTATTGAATAAAAATAATTCATGTTGAAAAAAATTCCAAAAATGCCGTCTTCAGCTTGAATTTGACATAAAACTGGTATTTTGCTTTTTTTGGAACATTTTCCGGGCACAATACAAGGGGATTGGGAAGATCAAAGTGAAAAGTTGTGGGTTAGAATTAATTCCTGGAACATTCTTTAAAATGTGACCAAACTTTAATTTACAAAAAGTTAATAACAAGTACTTAGTTTTTCCATTTTTTCGAACACCGAGCTTTTCACATTTAAACCCCCATGTTAATTTCAAAAGCCCAGGGGCACGGGTTAATGTTGACCTACTCAAAAAAAATTAAATTTTTTCCGACAAACGAACAAATCGGGGGGATTGATCACCAAAAACCGAAAGTCGAATTTTTACAGGTATTAATTGGAATCACCCTATCCAACATTCTACCAAACAGTTGAAATTTCTACCAATAAGACGATTTTTTTTCGAAAAGATTAATTTTCTGCAAAAAAAATCAAAAAGTTTCAACCACATGAATTTTTAACTAAACAGTTGAGTATTAAACTAAAAAAGATGAATTTTCAACCAAAAATTAAATGGTGAAACTTTCAGTTGAAAAAATTAATTTTCTACCAGAAATGAAAGGAATTTTTTAAAAAAGTTAAATTTTCAAACAAACATAATGATCTTCGACAAGGAAACAATGAATTTTGAACCAAAATATGATAGTAGATTTATGAGCCAAAAGAAATGAAATTTTAACCAAAATTAATTTGATTTTTATATGGGGTTCTATTATTACAGTTCGCATTCAAGCGAATAACGAGAAAAAGGGGAAACTTTTAAAAAAAGGAGAAAGAAGATATACGAAAGTAATTTTTGAGCTTGTTAATTTATTATTGAACTGTAGCGTTGAAGCGCAACTCGTCTTTCGCAAAATTCGCAAACCTTTTTAAAATTTGCTGTCAATATTTTTTTGAGCCTATTTGATTCGAATTAGTTAAAATCTAAAATAATTTTTTCAATCTAGAACTACACAAAAATTCAGACGAATTGATTGACCTACAATTATAATACATTTTATTACCAAAATTACCAACAGCCATACCACGCTGAAAAAACCAGTTCTCGTGAGATCACTGAAGTTAAGCAGCGTTGGACGCGGTTAGCACTTGGATGGGTGACCATTCGAGAAAACTGAGTGCTGTTGGCACATCGTGGGTGTGGTGAGCCCACACTTGTAGTTATTTACTACAAGTTATCAACCTAGAAACACTACCCGAATCGGGTAGTGTCACGCCTACCCCGAAAGGGAAATGGCTTAATGGTATACATTATTAAAGAGTAGGGAAGCTATGGTAATTTATATATTTTTTAAATCGATTTTTATAGAGGAAATTTTCTCATTCTCATAATTTAAAGTTGATGCAGAGACAGAAAAGATGTGTTGATTCGAGACCAATCGATTGACCTATAATATTAATACATTTTATTGAAGATTAAGGAAGCTGTGGTAATGAATAATATTTGAAAATACGGTTTCTTATAGTAAAACTTTTTTTTTCAACAAAATTAAAAGTTGATGCAAGAATATAAAATATTCTTTGATTCAAGACGAATGGATTGACCTGCAATATGAATACATTTTATCAAAGAGGAGGGAAGTTATGGTAATTTATATATTTTTAAAATTGATTTTTATACTGCAAATTTTCTCATTCTCACAATTTAAAGTTGATACAGAGAGAGAAAAGATGTGTTGATTCGAGACGAATCGATTCACCTATAATATTAATACATTTTATTGAAGAGCAATGAAGCTATGGTAATGCATATTATCTGAAAATACGGTTTTTTATAGTAAATCTTTTTTCTTCAACATAATTCAAAGTTGATGCAATAATATAAAAGATAGCTTGGTTCGAAACTAATCGATTGACCTACAATTATAATACATTTTATTAAAGATTGAAGAAGTTATGGTTATTTATATTTTATTTTAATCGATTTTTATAGTAAAAATTTGCTCATTCTCATAATTTAAAGTTGATGCAGAGACAGAAAAGATGTGTTGATTCGAGACGAATCGATTGACCTCTAACATTGATACATTTTATTGAAAAGTCAGGAAGCTATGTTAATGCATAATTATTGAAAAAAATAACTAATGCTTCCTTTATGCGGAAGCAAACAGATTTGCTAACGGGAAGCAAAGTGCTCGTGAAATGAGCACCATATAATTATAAATACAAGCAAAGTGAAAACACTCACTTGATTCTAGGGGGGGGGGGG
>CAKNYM010045589.1:0-69234 GCA_932195095.1 Andricus curvator | reverse complement strand
TCGCAGATGGTCATCCATCCGAGTGCTATACACGCTCGAAATGGCTTAACATCTGGACTCTTCTCGAGTCGAGATCATTTACTGTGTATTTCTATGAAAATTTGTACACGCCGACATTTTATAGGTTTTTTTCCGAAGTTGCATGAAAATGTTTAGAGTTGCACAATTATTTATTCTGTATCGTGAGAAGGTATCCATGCGAAGCCGTGTACAAATCAAAATTATTGAAGCAAAAATTAATGTAATGGTATTTTATTGAACTTCATTTCCAAATAAAATAATTACATGTAAAAAAATTGGTCGCGCGCGGAGTGCGCGTATGAGCCTCTAGTTTCCTTGAAAATTCAGCTTTTTTGGTTGAAAATTCAACTGTTTAGTTCAAACTTATATTTTTTGTTGAAATTTTGATTGACATACAGAAATATTCAAAAATCTTGGAAAATTTTCTTAAGAATCTCAGGAAAATTATATTTTACCTACAACCTTAACAATAAATAACTTAAAGAATAAATAGTTATTCGAAATTTTTATTTTGTATTAAAAATTATTTTTTGCCCTAACTTATAATTTGGTTGTAATTTTCCTTTTTTCTTGGCTAAAAATCGTTTTTGCTTGGAAATTTATTTATTTTGTTGGAAATTCATTTTTTTTTTATTGTTAAATTGAACCGCTTTTTATTTAAAATAATTTTTTTAAATTGAAATAGCAATTATCACATTTTTCGTTGAGAATTAATCTTTTTTGCCTGAAAATTAACCTATTCGTTTGAAAATGTTTTTTTTTTTTTGTTCAAATTTCAATTTAAAATATCTGAAATCTTAGAAATCTATCACTTTCAAGTGGTTTCATTTTTTATTATTTATGTTTTATTTTTCAATCGATTTTAAATATTGCAAAATTTAAATGATAATAAATCATTATTATTTTTTATTCATTAAATTAATAAAAATTTTTACTGTGTATTCATCTCTGATAATTACATTTCTTTCCATGCTATTTTAGGCTATAATCACAATTCTTGGGATTTTATGAGAAAAAGCCGAAAAATTATTACTTTGAACTCATATGCTTTCTTAATATATAAAAACTTTATAAGACCTTCAATGTCTTAAAATATTTATCTCAACATTACAAAATTTAGTTTTTACAATTTTATTTTAATTGTGAAATAATTGTAATCAGAAATTAATTCTGAATAATTGTAAAATAAATGTAAAAAATTTATTTCATAAACGAATATCTCATGATTTTCAAAGGACAAACAATTTTAAAGGTAAGTCTTTGTAGTATTTTAATAACTAACGAACATATTTTCAGAATATTTTTCCTCGATGCTGCCCGGATAGGGTCAAACATGGTACAAAAAACCGTCGTGAAATTTCAAATAAAAACTGTACTTAAGAAATAAACAGTTATTCGAAATTTTTATTTTGCATACAAAAATATTTTTCGCCTTAAATTATAATTTTGTTGAAATTTTTCCATTTTCTTCATTAAAAAATTTTTTGATTTGGAAATTTATTCATTTGGTTAATTAAAATAGCAATTATTACATCTTTTGTTGAAAATTCATCTTCTTTGGTTGAAAATTGAACTGTTTAGCTAAAACTTATATTTTTTGTTGGAATTTTGATTGACATACAGAAATATTCAAAAATCATTGAAAATTTTCTTAAGAATCTTAAGAAAATTATATTTATACCTATAACCTCAAAAATAAATAACTTAAAGAATAAATGGTTATTCCAAATTTTTATTCTGTATTAAAAATTATGTTTTGCCTTAAATTATAATTTGTTTTTAATGGTGGTGTGTAAATGAGTTTTATTAAAAAATGTGTGGGATTTTCTAAAAAACAACTGCATGAATTTCTGACCTTTCTTAATTTTATTTTTTGAGTGTATTTCAATTTTATTCATGTTTAGGAAAAATCATTTGAAAGGCAAGTCTTCATAGTATTTTACTAACTAATGAAGATATTTTTATAATGCCATTCCTGAAATCTATTCTCTAAGGTCAAACATGGTACAAAAATGTCGTAAAATTTAAAGAATGACCAACTATTTACCATAATTTTTCAAATAAAAATCAATGTGTATCCTATTCAAATAAAATTTAGGAATATTTATAAAAAATATTAAAATTTTTCATTTTTAAAATTAATGTATACAGAGTACAGTTTTTATTTAAAATTCTACGACGGTTTTTTTTTACATGTTTGACCCTAGGGCAGAATCAAGGAAAAATAAACTAAAAATATGTTCATTAGTTATCAAAATACTACAAAGAATTACCTTCAAAATTGTTTTGTCTTTTTAAAATCATGGGATATTTCTTTCTAAAATAAATTTCGTTGAATTTATTTTACAATTATTTAATATTAATTTCCAATTCAAATTATTTTAGAATTAAAATAAAATTGTAAGAATAAATATAAATATGAGTTTTCTAAGATTATTGACAACAATTTCGAAATATTTTCTAAGATTTGAGGTACTTCAAATTAAAATTTTAACAAAAAAAAAAAAAAAAAATTTTAA
Organism: Andricus curvator; assembly: GCA_932195095.1. Taxonomy (NCBI): domain Eukaryota; kingdom Metazoa; phylum Arthropoda; class Insecta; order Hymenoptera; family Cynipidae; genus Andricus; species Andricus curvator. The sequence continues at coordinate 66,694 of CAKNYM010045589.1, read as the reverse complement.
AGGGAATAGTTTAATTTTTAGGCAAAAGAGGTTAATTCTCAACGAAAAATGTGATAGTTGCTATTTCAATAAAAAAAATTATTTGTAATAAAAAACGGTTGAATTTACCTTTAAAAATATAAATTTTCAAGTAAAAACGATTTTTAGCCAAGAAAAAAGGAAAATTACAACAAAATTATAATTTAGGGCAAAAAATAATTTTTAATACAAAATAAAAATTTCGAATAACTATTTATTCTTTAAGTTATTTATTTTTAAGGTTGTAGGTAAAATATAATTTTCCTGAGATTCTTAAGAAAATTTTCCAAGATTTTTGAATATTTCTGTATGGCAATCAAAATTTCAACAACAACAAAAATATTTTTGTGTGCAAAATAAAACTTTCGAATAACTTTTTATTTTTTAACTTTTTTTCTGCTCATTTTAAGCTTATACATAAATATAATTTTCATATAGGATTCTTGACCAAATTTCACAAAATTTTTCAATATTTCAGATATGTGAAATAAAAATTTCAACAAAAAATATAATTATCAACCAAACACTAACTAATTGAGATATTTTTATAATTTAATTTCTGAAATCTATTCCCTTAGGTCAAACATGGTACAAAAATGTCATAAAATTAAAAAAATGACCAACTATTTACAAGAATTCTTTAAATAAAAATGAATGTGTATTATATTCAAATAAAATTTAAGAATATTTATAAAAGGTATTAATATTTTTCATTTTCAAAATTAATTTATACAGAGTACAGTTTTCATTTGAAATTTCACAATGGTTTTTTGTACCATGTTTGAACCTATGAGGGCAGAATCAAGGAAAAATATTCTGAAAACATGTTCATTAGTTATTGAAATACTACAAAGACTTACCTTTAAAATTGTTTTGTCCGCAAAAATCATGAGATATTTATTTATAACATAAATTTTGTTAAATTTATTTTACAATATTATTCACAATTAATTTCCAATTACAATTATTTCACAATTAAAATAAAAGTGTAAAAAATAAATTTTGTAATGTTGAGATAAATATTTTAAAACATTGAAGGTTTTATATAGTTTTTGTATTATTAGGAAAGCATATGAGGTCAAGTTAATAATTTTTCAGTTTTTTCTCTTAAAATCCACTAAATTGTGATTATAGCCTAAAATAGCATGAAAAGCAAGGTAATTATCAGAGGTAAGTATATAGTAAAAATGTTGATTAATTCAATAAATTGAAAATAATAATTATTTATTATCATTGTAACTTTTCAATATTTAAAATCGATTGAAAAATAAAACGTAAATAATAAAAAATGAAACCACTTGAAAGTGATAGATATTATTAACCTAACCTTAAAATCCCATATACATTCCTGTAAGACATAATCATTAAATATGTCAAGACTTCATTACATGTATTTGAAGTCTTTCGTTTAGGTGTGAATTTTTGAAAACAAAAATCAACCCAAACCTCCTAATAGCCAGCAAGCCAACGAAACCGAATCGTGAAGTCGAGCGACTCCGAAGTCCGACTCGAGCGAGCTCGGCCCGAGCCACGGGTTCCTGCTCGTGCACTTTCGGCTTTACACGAAGCTGGTCTACACAGCATGTAACAGAGCCGACTCACCGACACGCTACGTTTGCATGTGTCGCTTCCAGATGGGAAAGTGGTGGGGGCCGAAAATTTTCATGTTCTGGATGGGTTGGGACTGTGCGTAAAAGCAGCTTGAGTTCAGACTGGGAGCCAAAGCGGGTTGAAGTCCAAAACCGTTTTTCCCCGCGGAATAATTTCAGTTCGCTTCTACTCTGACGCTCAATCATTCCGTTTCCACTCCCATACTTTTTTCAAGTCTTCTTTGCGTTGACACGAAAACTGAAACCGCTTCTCCTCTGCAACTTATTTTGCACCGCTTTTACTCTCAGCCCGTCAGATAAATGTGAAAAAGTTTTGAAGAGGAAGTAAACCTCGCCCTAAACAGAAGGGGGGAGGATATAACAAAGCTATGAAGCCCCCTGCCTTGCGGGACGGGGCAAGGAGTGGGGAGAAGACTTTCGCTAGGGTCTCGTCCCCAAATTCGCACCACCGCTGATTCACCTGTCGCTACCCTCAAGCTCACCTCAGCGACTGGGTTCTTTTACCCAACGCTTCTACGCGACTTTCATCCCCAGGGAGTCCACCAGCTACTCTGCATGGAACATCGCCTTAATTGCTCAAGTGCGAATTTCCAGTGCGTTTGAACCCGAACAACTCCGATTCATTCCGATCGATTACAAACGAATGCGAAATCTGTTTCCGACTGATTCCGACTTCGGGTTGAAAGCTAAATCCAGTCCGAATGATTCCGTCCGATTACGATTGATTATTTTTTAATCCGAACTGGTGTCTCAGGTTCATTTCGAATAAGTCCACGCAAATTTGAAAGAAATTTGTTTTCCGTCTGAATCCGCCTGAAACCGAAATATCATTCCGAATGGCATTGAATGATTCCGTGCTTCAATCAGAATGATTCCGCACCATTCTGAATAAAATTTTCATTCCGTCTGAATCCGGCGCAATGTGGAAGCTCATTCCAAATGATTTCCGTTTGTCCCACTTACAGTCCGAATGATTCCGTAGCGAAAATTTCCATTCCTTATGAATCCATCGCATGATGCGAGATCATTCCGAATAATTACATGCCATTCTTCCTTCAGTCCGAATGATTCCGCACATATCAGAATGAAAATTCCATTCCGCCTGACTCCGTGACAAGGCGCAAATTGATTCCGAATGATTCCGTGCCATTCAGCACTCAGTCCGAATGATTCCGTATCGATCGGAATGAAATTCACATTTCGTTTGAATCCGTTAAATGACGCGAGTTCATTCCGCATCGTTCGGAATAAAATTTTCCTCTCGTTTGAATCCGTTAAATGACGCGAGTTCATTCCGATTTATTCGGTGCTATTCCGAATTCACTCCGAATGATTCCGCACTTAACAGAAGACAATGTCCATTTCGTCTGAATTCGTTAAATAACGCGAGCTCATACCGACTAATTCCGCATCATTCCGAACTGAGTATGAATATTTCCACACTTATTAAAATAGAACGCCCATTCAGTCTGAATTCATCTCATGACGCGAGTACATGCCAAATGGTTCCGAGCCTGTTCGCCAACAGTCAGAATGATTCCGGTTCGATCCAAATACAATTGCCACATTGCGTTTGTAACGTAAGTTAAAGAAAAAAAATGGAATGGCTCGAAACTATTCTGAATTTCCCGGAATCAGTCGGAAAGAGCTCGAGTTATCTGGCGGATTCAGACGGAATGAGCATGGTATTCTGATAAGTGCGGAATCGTTCGGAGTGAATTCGGAATGGCACGAAATCAATCGGAATGAGCTTGAGTTATGTGGTATGTATGTATGTATGTATGTATGTATGTATGTATATATATATATATATATATATATATATATATATATATATATACCGGGCGACCTCTCAGAGTATCAGCCTTATCCTTGCACGCGGGGCTCTACAAGGATGGACTAACCCTTTCCCTAGCTGCTCGTGGGAACAACAATTAAACCACCAAAACACCAAAATGTTGTAGATGCGGTTCAAGACAATCGAAGGCGCAGAGCACCCGACAATGGGTCGGCAAACAATGCCGATCAGCCTAGAGTTCGGGGTGCTGAAAATAATTGAGATGGAAACACGACGACGAACCGGCGAAACGCCCACATTCAGTGGACGGATCAACTCAAGGATGACTTGTTAGACTGCTACGATGCCAGAATTATCCCTGTTCACCGAGGCTTTATGGCGCGTATGCACACTCTGTGGTGCCAGAAACACCCAGAGCTTCAGCACGTTTCGCATCAGTCTTTGCGAAATCAAGCCGTCAACCTCCGGAAAAATGGATATGTACGCGGAGCGCTTCCCCAACCGCTGCTTTATCAAGCTGCAGACGAAGATGAGGAAGTGACATTGAGACCAACCGCAGAAAGCAGGCACCTTCTGAGAGATGATCGCAATTTCATTACAAGAAGGAACATTTACATGCAAGTTCCTCCTAAGCCCCAAGATCTGGCTGAAATGGATGCCATCCTTCGTGGAGATATCTCGCAAGAGTCCGACCTCTGGACCATCAATTGCTTAGTTTATGGTGCTGCGAGAGCTTTAGCTGATTCAAATCGAAGGCTCAAACCGATGATGGCTCAAAAGACCAAAAGACGCTTGCATCAACTGAACAAGAAGATTGGATGGGCAAGACAGAATGCGTCCCGTGTTCAATGTGTGATTGACTACGTAACATCTAGTAGATTGTTTACGGAAAGGGTTCGAAAGTTCGCCCAAGAACTAAGGATCTTGAATCACACACTAAACAAGTCAAAGCTGCTGACAATCAAGCAGCATATTGTTGACAAAATACGGATGTTATCTGACGCAAGGAGGAGAATACAGAAGAGGGAGAGGTGGATCAGGGAGAATCAACAGTTTCTCGCTGACCCATCGCCCCTCTTCAGCGATCTACCTGTTTCTGTAAAAAATCCACCCAAGCCCACTTAGGTAGAGACTTTTTAGAGAGAGGTGTACAAGATCCCGAAAACACTAGAGTTGAAAGAAGATACTGACAATATAATCCGCTTCAAGGAGTTTTGCGACAACCTCATAAAATCTGAGGAGGAATGTCCATCAATCACTGCCGAAGAGGTGAAAAAAGCACTTAGAGACACGAAGAACTTTTCCGCCGCTGGACCAAATTGTATCAAGAACTTTTGGTGGAAGAAGTTCGCTTTTACACACCAACATTTGGCCCGAATATTCACCTCATATTTAAAGTCGGAGACGCCCATTCCGCAGTGGCTGGTGTTAGAACGCACGATACTCCTGCCAAAAACAGGCAACTTGTCCAACCCAGAAAATTACAGGCCAATAACTTGTTTGAACACGCTTTATAAGATCTTTACAGCTGTCCTAAACAACAGGATTGTTCGACGAATTGAGCCTGTGTGGCGAGAGATGTACGAACAACGTGGCTCGAAAAAAGGTGTAGCAGGCTGTCGAGAGAACCTGCTGATTGACAGGTGTGTTTATAAAGACGCTGCAGCCCATCAGCGCGTCCTGTCAATGACCTGGATTGACTACCGGAAAGCTTTCTATTCAACCTCTCATAGACTTATCATCTGTCTGTTGGAAAGCTTGAAGGTACATTCACACATAGTGAGATGCATAGAGAGATTGATGCCTCTTTGGAAAACTAGATTTACTATCTCATCTAGAAATTATCGTGTGACAACGAAAAATGTCACCTTCCAGAGGGGCGTCTTTCAAGGTGATATAAGAGCCCTTTGCTTTTTTGCATCACACTTCTGCCTCTATCTCTCGCACTACGAAATTCTCCTGGATACCTCTGTGGCGACACTAATCAGCGCGAGCATAAGGTCACTCATGTATTTTATATGGATGACCTGAAGATCTATGCCTCTGGTAAAAGCAAACTTCAAACTGCTATAAATATTGTCAAGAACTACACAGGAGAGATTGGGATGGACTTTGGCCTGGACAAGTGTGCCAAATTCATCTGAAGAAAGGAAAGATTACTAGCGTTCCCAAGAACCCTGAGCTTGTGGATATAAGTGTTATCAGACATCTTAATACTGGAGAGACCTATACATACCTGGGCGTGCCTCAAAACCGCATTCAGGACGTAACATCAGTGAAGGAGTCTCTCCGAAGCAGATACAAGCATCTTCTTCGACATATTTGGTCTTCCAATCTGTCGGCGTTGAACAAGGTATCTGCGACTGACATGCTTGTCGTTCTGGTTCTACTCTGCTTGTTTGGGGTAGTTCAATGGACGAAGAACGAGCTTAAGGCCCTTGATGTCCTTACACGTAAGATCATGCATATGCATAAAAGCTTGCATATCAATTCGCCAGTTTCGCGATTATATATTTCACGCCGTCAAGGCGGACGCGGACTTCTGAATCTCCAGTGTCTTCATAACCGGATTGTTCTAAGTACAGCTTACATCGTTGCGAATGGCAGAGATCCTCTCCTAAAGATGGTCAGGAACCACGAGATGATTGGCGAAGGATCGTTCGTTTACAAAGCCGCGGAGCAAGCGGCCGAGAAGCTTGGCCTAAATTTTAACATCAGAAGTGAGGAGAGTGCATTACTTCATCTAGATGCTTCACTTCTAAAAACCAAAGTGAAGAAAGCAGAGGTTGAAAATTTTCACCAAGAGCTCGACAAAAAAATGCACGGAAACTTGCACAGAAATGTAGAAAAACAGTCCTTGTCGAAGGAGAAAACTTTTGCTTTCCTCAAATCATCAGGGCTTAATTCAGGTACAGAGGGTTTTATTTTCGAATGCCAGGATGGTGTCATTTCCACCTTAGCATACCGTGAGCGCATTTTATGTCAAGAAGTTCCCAGTGATAGGTGCAGAGCGTGTCATGCACACGCTGAGTACCTAGAACACATACTATCAGGGTGTCCGACTCACGCGGGAACGACGTATATCTACAGACATAATGCGGCCCTAAGAGTGCTTCATTACCATCTTTCTCGCTCTTACGGTGTTGGCCGCGACCCTGCCTGCCGAACGCTCCAAGGGAGATAGAGTCGATTGTCCGAAACGAGAAGTGCCAAATTTTCTGGAACTACGATTTTCTGGCAGCAGTCTCCGTTGCGCACTCGAGGCCTGACATTATTCTCCAAGACTTCGAGAAACGAACTATATTCGTGATCGAATTCTCGGCTCCGTCCGAATACAACATCACTGTAAAGAAGAAAGAAAAAGAGGAGAGGTATCAAGACCTTAAAAGAGAGCTACAACCCAAAATATTCGGTACAAGTAATTGTCCTTGTGATAGGTGCTCTTGGTGTTGCGAAACTATCACTGGTTCGTAAACTTAAAGCCATACCGGCGTGCCAAAAATATGCCAAGGCATTTGCGAGATGGATGCAGAAAGCTGTCATCCTTGGGTCCCTTCGTGTCCTCAAGACACACGAGGGTTTCGTCGGCCTGTCGTTGTGATTTCATCGTTGCCTATGACCACCCATCTCACGGTTGTGAGACGTGGCCGTGGGTGTGATTTAACGCGGTGCTATTGGGGGCTATTGACATTTATTGGATGGCAGTTGCTCTTAGTGGGACCCTGCGGTGGTTGTTTAAATTTTTTTTTAATTATATATATATATATATATATATATATATATAAATATAAATTAGGGTGGCCCAAAAATATACGTTCTGGAATTTTTGACCCGCGTCGACGCCAAATCGTTCTCTCGTAGAAACAAATAAATACATATTTTTTTATTTTGGAATAAAATGATTTTTAGTACGTTGTAGAGCAATTTTTGTGTCTTATGGAGTTTAACATGTAAAACGTATACTTTTTTCACTTCGTTGATTTTTTTCAAGAAATTACAAGTCAATTTATTTACCCTTTTAAAAACTTGTTCATTATTTTTTAATTTATAGTTTTGAACCGATTACGAAAATGAGCGAAAATGAACAATTTCTGTCCAACAGCAGCTTTTTTCCGAACCTGAAGAATTTATGGCAGCTAAGTTAAACTCAGAGTGGCTTATTGTTAGAGGCTTAGGACTTCCAGATGCAGGCTTGACCATAAAGCTCCCTGCTACAGGCCCAAACCTGCAACCCAGCACATTTCCCCAATTTTTTTCGCACTTTCTGGGGAACCAACTAATTTTTTTACAATACCCCAACCCTAGGGGGACACTTGACTTCAATGAGTTAAATAACAGAGTAATAACCCTAAAACTGCCTTCTGGGTTAAAACTCAGGGCTCGCTTCAGGTTCTCTTAAAACTTTTCTATTTTAATTTGTACATTAGGAGAAAACTTCAAAATACTCTACAACGTACTAAAAAACATTTTATTTCAGAATAAAAAAAAATGTATTTATTCGTTTCTACGAGAGAACGATTTGGCGTCGGCGTAGGTCAAAAATTCCCAAATGTATATTTTTGGTGTGTATTTTTTCAGAATGGGTAATCGTTCGGAATCATTTCGAATGAATTTTGTAGCAAAATTCGGAATCATGCGGATTGATCCAGTCAGTCGGACTCATTTAGAATGAAATTCGGAATGAAACGAACTGGTTCAGACGGAATCATTTTGATTCCGAATGAATCCGAAACTTCCGCCAGGGATGTTAAAGGTACATGCTGACTTTTCAATTACTTCACCCGTTCTCGACATTCCACCTCCTTTACCCTTCCTTTTAATTTGCGAGGCTCCCTTACAGCACACTATGCTTATGTTGAAATTCCAGCTGCAAAGTAGACTGCTATTGAATGTATGGTTGGATGCTAGATGTATGTCGCACTTCCAGACGCGCAGTAAACTTCTGTGCCACTTGTTTTTGCGCACTAGAGTTATCTTATACTGCCTGCTGCGCAGTATACTAATATATTGTATGGCTGCGCACTAGATATATGTGGCAGTACCGGCTGCGCAGTAGAGTTTCGTGGTGCTCGCAGATGGGCAGTAGAGTTATATGGTACTACCGGAAGTAAAGTGGGATTTTGTAGTACTAGCGGATGCGCAGTACTACTATGTGGTAGATATTGCTGTACAGTAACATATCATGGTACCTCATGTTGGGCAGTAACATTTTATGTCACTTGTGGTTGAGCATTAGATTTCCATGAGACATAAGGTAGCGCAGTAAAGTTATATGTAATTTAAGGCTGCGCAGTAAAGTTATATCGTACTTATAGCTGCGCTGTAGAGTCATATGATAGTTGAGGCCAAATTTCAGTGTTTCCTTCAGATATTGTACTTTCTTTGGTTCTTCTTCAGGAAACTAACTTATATCTAAACTCTATTTTATTTTTAACTAGAATTCTATCTTGGGCTTGTATAGCTGTATTCACTTTTTACATCAAAATATTATTTGCTTTTCACTGTCTCTTAATTCATCAAATTTTCATTATTCTCTAATGCAAGAGATCTAATGATTTGTTAAACAGAAATGTCATTTTTATGTATCACTTCTTATTTATTTCTGAAGCAGATTCAGTTTTGACATTTCCACAGGAATCACCTTTGTCTTCTTCCGTTATCTCCTGTGACTTTTTTTGTTTCGCCTGTAGCTATCTCAATCCTCTTATGTTCAATTTTTCTGTGTCTTTGTTTTTGTTAGTATATTTTGATGTAGTTTCAATTTTTTCACATGTGTGCCGTTTCAAAAAATTTGGGTTTATTTTTTAATAGCATATTTCTTAATATCTTTAATATTCCAGTTACCTTTAAAATTTCGGTTGAACTTTTTAGCTACTCCTTCCCTTTGGTGGTGGATAATGTTTTATTACTTTTCAAAAACTTTGTCGCCAATTTCAAATCTCATCCGCCCACGCCTTAAATTATAATATTTTGACTGTATTTCGCTGGCTGTGTCTAAATTTCTAACTACTTCTTCGCTATTTAATTTGAATTTTCACATCCTATCAGCCCACTTTTCTGAATCTTGAAATTAGATTTCATTTTTACCTTCTAAATCTTTATTTAATACCTGAATCGGCTATTTGCGTCCGATTCAAGGTGAAAGGGTTGTGTAAAATCAGGGCAAGTTAAGAATGGACTGACTTTCAGGTCATTAATTTTTTGAAAAGCCTCATCCTGTTCTAGTCCTGTTCTATTCTAGTTCGTTGGTTCTATTATTTCGGCAAATTGTGGAATGGATTTTCCGTATCAACTTGCCTTAGCTATAGTGTACTGTAATTATTTGATATTTTTAGGGTTAGGGAATTCTAGGTTTGGTTGTAATTGGAAACATTTCAAATGACTATTCCAGCAATGTTCAAGAAAGATTAAAACGTCCGACCCAGGCAATATTGGTTCGGAACTTTTCTGCAACGATTCAAGAGAATATTGAATTGCGCGTGCCTTATGTGTCTGAAAAGTGTCCACGAAATGCTGCTAAAATATTATCGCGCAATGTTGCTGAAACATTGGCTGAGATATTGATGGAATGTCTCGAGGAAATTTTTTCAAAATATATTGTTGAGAATTTCTTTCCAAATTTATTTTCAGGTTAAATATATTATTTAGAATTACTTATAGACCTTCAATTAACTTATGAGACCTTATTTTAAATTTATTAACAGAAATTCACGCCAACGGCCAACGGCCATACCACGCTGAAAACCCCAGTTCTCGTCAGATCACTGAAGTTAAGCAGCGTTGGACGCGGTTAGTACTTGGATGGGTGACCATTCAAGAATACTGACATGAGTGCTGTTGGCACATCGTGGGTGTGGTGAGCCCACACTTGTAGTTATTTATAACTACAAGAAAAACCTAGAAACACTACCCGAATCGGGTAGTGTCACGCCTACCCTGAAAGGGAAATGGTTTAATGGTATATACACGAATTCATTTTCATTTGTAATTCTATTTACATATACATAAAAAATAACAACATTTTTTGTTTGACGTGGTAGAAGTCATTCTTCGGAACTTCTGTACTTCCAAGGGATGCTAATTTTTCTAGCATTGTGTCCTCTTCTTCTCTTAAAACCTATAAAATATTTACGAATATTATTAAAAATATATATATTTTATGAGATAGCCTAAACGGGTATAGACGGTCGATTTATATTGTCGTATATCATACAAAATAATAGATACAAAAATATTGCTAAAAATATAAAACTAAGAAACCTAGAAATTTATTATACGTCAAAATTGATATCAAAAAGTAGAGGCAACGGTAATGCCTCGAGCAGAATCAGAATTTGCAAGAAAGTTGGATTTATTCTCCGTTCGTTAATTCCAATCTGTAGTTTTTTGCAAGATATATTTAGTTACTTAGTTTTATATTTATAGAAATATTTTTGTATTGATTATTATATAGGATATACGACAATACAAACTTACAATTTTGACCCGTTTAGGCTATCTCATAAAATATATTTTTTAATAATATTTGTACTTATGTTATAGGGTACAAGAGGAAGAGTGCAAAAATTAAAAATATATGGCTCATATAATCCTGAATCACAATAGCCGCTGGACACAATATTTCTCGAGAAATTCGCCTCTTTGGAAAGTACACAAGTTCAGAAGAATAATTTCTTCTGCATCGAACAAAAAATGTTGTTATTTTTAATGTATATGTAAATAGATTCACAAATAAAAATAAATTTGTGACTTTCTTTTACATAATTTAAAAGAAGATCTTATGAGTTAATGATAGGTGTACAAGTAATTAAAATAATATAACCTAAAAATAAATTTAGAAAGATACTGTCAAGGATATATTTTAAAAACATTGTATGGAGATATTCCATCAATATTTCAACAAAAGTTTTTTGCAACATTGCGCGGAAATATTTGAGCAAGATTTTTCGGACACTTTTCACACACATAAAGCGAGCGCAATTTCAATATTCTTTTGAAATGTTGCAGAAATATTCCTGACCAATATTGCTTGAGTCGGACATTTTAATGTTTTTTGAACGTTACTGCAATATTCGTTTGGAATGTTACCAATGTTTCAATTCAATATTATAGGAATATTTCTGCAACATGGCATGTTATGGGGGTATAGTTTGAAAAATAGATCAGTTTAATGTATATTGATTATTTAATTTAAACTTGAACATAATTGATATAAGAAACAAGCAATCAGTTTCAGATTCCGAAGTCGGAGAAGATTCACAAATTTTTAAGGTGGAAGTAAGGAGCCAGTGCCCGAACGCGTTACAAGCTCCGATGATGCTCGATGTGAAACGGAAAAGCCCGTATAGGTTTTCCCTGGTATGGTCACCAGTTTGCACGGTGAACGTCAGTGATTCTTAGGGTACATCAATTTGACTGTAAATGGTGAATGGGTTGAAAGACTAAGCGCCTACTAGTGATAAAACCATAAATTCTGAGATTTTGAGAGATTTGAAAGAGATTGTAAAATTTAAAATTTAGGTAACCAAGTGCAAGAGGACTTGCATGTTGGCATGGAGGTGGTATCTAGCTGGATAGGGAAAGTGAGGTTAGTTTGGCAAGTAATCGGGGGAGTTCGTGGTCAGGAGTCCTGGGCTTTCGAGGGTTCAAGGGTTGTTCTCGAAAAGTTAGGGGATGCTAAGGGAGAGAAAGGGGTGTCTGCAGGGACTGAGGAATTGAAAAAAAAGGCGAAAAAAAGGAAAATTTGGCGGCGAAAGACGCCAACATTTGGCATAGACATCTGTCGCTTGCGACAGGTACTGCATGGATAGGTCCCAGTTACCGGCGGTAGAGCGGGAGGTGGGCAGCGAGAGTACTGGCAGTGCTGGTAGTAAAACCGACGGGGAGGGAATTTTTCACAAGCCACGACGGCCAACAACGCGTCGCCCGGTGTCGAGCGGTGCGTCGGGGAGAGGGAGAAATCGGGACGGTGGCAACGAAGGAAGCGAGAACGTAAAGGAGAGAGCGTCAAGCGCAAGTGACGCAAGGATCTCTTGAAAAGGAAGAGAGACAGCCAAGAGAGTCCGGAGAAAAGCGAGGTCGAGAGCCCGTTTAAAAAAAGCGGGATAACACCGAGGTCACCCCCCCAAAAAATGGAGGGGATGTTGGAGAAGGAGGCTCTCGGGATGTTGTTAGGCGAGATCAGGGGGCTGAGGGAGGACGTAAGGGGGACCAAGGTGCAGATGGAAGGTATGAGGGAGGACTTGCGGATCAGAGATGAGAAATGGGAAAAGGAGGTGAAAGAGCTGAGAGAGAGAGTAGATGGGTTAGAGAGGGAAAGAAAAGAAAAAGAAGTTAAAATAAAACAGATGGAAATGGAGATTGGGGCGTGGAAAGAAAGGACTGAAAAAAGGCTTGAGAAGGTGGAGGGCCGGACGGAAATGGTAATAGGAGTCGGGGGTAGCGGGGGCGAGATTAAAGGTATTTGGGAGAGGGTAGGGAATATGATAGAAGAGAAAGTGGGAGAGCGTAGGAATGAAAAGGAGGAGAGGGCGGATGGGAAAGGATAAGGGCAATGGAGTTGAGAATGGAGAGAAAGGAGAAGGCAGACAGGAGAAATAATATTGTGATAAGAGGATTGAAGATGAAGAGCGGGGAAGAAAGGGAGGGTGTGGAAGCGCTGCTACAGAGCATAGGGTGGAATAAAGGCAGGGTAGGGAAAGTTAAGTTGGAGGGGAGAAAGGAGAAAGAAGTGGCGGTTGTGGAGTTGGAGAGCTGGGAAGAAAAATTGGGGGTAATGAGAAATAAAAATAGGATAAAGGATAAGGAAGTTTTCATCGATCACGATTTGACGAGAAAGGAAAGGGATGTACAGAGAATGCTGTACGACAGGGCTAGGAGGGAGAGGAGTGAAGGGAGATCGGCGAAGGTAGGATATCGGAAAATAAAAATAGACGAGAAAATGTGGGTGTGGGACGAGGAGAAAGAGGTGTTGAAGGAAGTGCAGGGGAATTTGTTTCGTAGGAAGTAGGGGGGTGGGGTTAATGCAGGGTAGAGGAGTTGTGAAGGTGCTTTACTGGAACGTAGCAGGGGTAAAGAAGAAGGATGAGGAGTTCTGGAATTTTATTTTTAATTAGCGAAGAAGGGGTCGAGAGTGTACGCGTTTTTTGTGGATCTAAAAGGCGCGTTTCCGTCGGTGGATAGGGGGAGGTTGTGGGAGGCGATGGAGGAGAGGGGAGTGTAGAGAGGCCTGATCGAGAGGGTAAGGGAGATATATGAAGAAACCAAAGATAAAGTAAGAGGAGGACAGGGGATTTGGGAGGGATTCTGGATGGATAGGGGGTTAAGACAAGGGTGTCCGCTTAGCCCGACGCTTTTTGCGATTTTAATTGCGGATATGGAAAGTAAGCTGGAGGCCAGAGTGGTAGGAGGAGTCAGGATAGGAGGGGTTAGAATTTGGTCGCTAGCGTATGCAGATGACATAGTGTTGTTGGCAAAAAGCGAGGAGGCCTTAAAGGAAATGATGAAGAGGTTGAGAAGATACCTGGATAAGAACAGGTTAGAACTGAATGCGGAAAAGTCCAAGGTTATGGTTTTCAGAAAAGGAGGTGGAAGGGATAAGGAAGGGCAGTGGAAGTGGAAGGGAAAGGCGGTGCAGGCGGTGAAAGAGTTTGTGTACCTGGGCTTCTTGTTTCGGAGGAATGGCGGAGTGGATGGTCACATGAAAGAGAGAGTGAGGAGGGCAAATGTGGTGATGAGGCAGGTGTGGGGGTTGGGAAAGAAGTTATTCGCAGATGATTTTGGAAGGAGAATGAAATTGTTTGACTCACTAGTGATGAGTGTGCTATTTTATGGAGTAGAGCTGTGGGGGTGGAAGGAAAGTGAAGAGGTAAATAGGATACAGGAGAGATATGTAAAGTGGACACTAGGGTTGGCAAGGAACACGCCTAATTATATTGTTAGGAGGGAGACGGGGAGAACGAGTGTAGGGATTCTAGCGGGGAGTCGAGCGTGTAAATATGAGGAGAAATTTTTGGAAGAGGGGGGAAGTAAGCTGGTTAGGCAGTGTTGGTGGGAGAAGGAGAACAGAAGAGGGCGTGGGAAGATGGAGGTTGAAAGAGAAAGGTATTTTAGAACGAATGGACTGCATATGGATGAATTGAGAAGGATGCATGAGGAAGGAAGGAAGGTATATGAGTTGGTTAAGAAAAACAGCATGGAGAGAGAGAAGACAGCAGGGGAAGAGAGAATAAGAGAGACAAGGTTTAATAGGAACTATGTGTGGATTATGCCAAGGGCGAGAGCGCAATATTTGTGTGAAAAAGGAGAGAAAGGAAGTCAGGAGCTTATAGCGAGGATGAGATGTGGGTGCATGGAGGGTTTCAATAGGTTCTGGCTCGCTAGGGAAAAGAGGATGTGTGAACTATGTGGGAAGGGCGAGGCAAGAGTGGAGCACTGGTTGGAGGAGTGCGTGGAGGTGGAAAGGAGTGGGATAAGCATGGAGGTATTGATGCATGAAAGGGGGGACAAAAGGGCAGTAGCATGGGTGAAGGGAGTATTGGGAAAGATGGAGAAGAAGAGAAGGAAGGAGGAAGAGGAATGGAGAGGGAAAGATTGTAAATAGAGGAGGAAGTAAATATAAGTAATTGTAAATATTGTAAATAGTAGATAAGTATTAGGTATTAGTCGCGGAGGCAGAGTTTGGTAATGCGAGGCAAGCAAGAAAGTAGGGACATGCGAGCGAGGCGAGGGGAAGCGAGGAAGGCAATGCGATAAGAGCGAGCGGCGTTAGATATAAGGTGTGGAAGGATGTTAGTTTTAAGGGTTAGTTGTAAGAAAATTCTGTAAAAAATGGAAGTGTAAGCAAGTCAATTTTTTAAGGCCAGCAGGCTAAAAAATAAACGTTTATCTATCTACCAAGTGTAAGAAGATTAGGTAATGAAATATATCCCAAGAGGTAGAGAAGCGTTGCAAGGCAGATGGTTTGAAATTGTAAATTACAACCTAAGTAAATCTCAATAATAGTCATAATCAAGTTTCGAATAAAAATCACTTTTATTCGAAACGCACTTTAAGCCACCTATTCTGCAGGTGGTACGTTTCCGTTTACCAACCGCTAAAAGTACTTTGTGGTAGAGGTATGCTTTATATCCCTGAAAGCATGGTAATAAGGCATCCAGCAATCGTGGAGGGTATAGGAATTGCGGCCACCTCTATGACTACTTGTCAAGTCCCAAGAATCGCTCTATAACATTTGTTCACATAAGCGGTCAAAGCAGAGGTTAAAGTGTTATGCAGAAGTGAAGAAGAGTTACAACGATAACCGTAACGGCACAAACTGTGTAAAGTTGTTATGTTTTTTTTCTTCTAAGTTATTTTTTTCTCTAAAGGGGGCTTCGCCCCCTGTGCCTTTGCTATGAAGCCGCCCTGGACCGCACAAATAATAATATCGTGTGCACCTCATGCATTACTCGGTAAGAAGGACTTGATTGGGACGCATAGACTGGCATTTTGAAAAATGGAAATTTCAATGCCTTTAAATTCATGCCAATTGCATTTTTGTCTGAAGTGGCATTGGATGCGCTTTAC
This sequence comes from Andricus curvator, assembly GCA_932195095.1. NCBI lineage: Eukaryota > Metazoa > Arthropoda > Insecta > Hymenoptera > Cynipidae > Andricus > Andricus curvator. The sequence goes on along the minus strand of CAKNYM010045589.1, from coordinate 50,701 downwards.
TGTATAAAACCTCATTTCGTTTCAATAATTTTTAATGCGCATAAACTTCAAGGCATTAAAGTGATTTGCTTGTAATGCCTATGAGTTTATGCTATTCCAAGCCATTTAATGCTACTCTGGGTACCGATAAATTGTATGTCATGCAATGCCTTAATTGAGGCTGAAAATAAAAGAAAATACTGAAAATAAACGGCCGGTTCAACGGCCGTTTAATGGCCATTAAAATGGTCGTTAACTTGAAACAGTTTTCATGGCTCTTAAAATGGTTATTAAAACGATAATTAAAACGGTCGCTAAAACGGCTGTTTATTTTTAATAGGGTTTCACGAAGCAAGTATCGAACCGTGTCAATGGCATTTAAGGCGGATGACAAATTTTGAATAGAATCAATGCTGTTCAATGTGATTCAATATTTTTCCGGAGAAAAATGCAATTGGTACGCGTTTAAGGGCATTGCAATGTCCGTTTTTCTTAATGCCAGTCTATGCGTCTCAACCAACTCGTTGTTACCGTCAGTGGACAATCTGCTATTATAGATCACGCATCTGGTACGAAAAAAAGGCTGTTTTACTGTTTTAACTGGGTAGAGCGCGTAATTTTGCTAAAACAATGTATTCAATGGTCCTGATAAGAAATTTTAATTAGCTAGAAATCACGACTACTAGATATTTTATCCCGCAGAAAAATTGAGCTAGGCAAAATTATAAGAAAATTAAAGCAAAAAAGTACCTCCTTTTTCAATAGCTGCTGATTTAGGACCCTTTAGAGTAACGCGATTTAAAAAAAAATGGCTGAGAAATATAATTCTGAAAATTACATCCTTAAGTTGGAATCTGTCGATCTTAGGGAAAAATGTTGTAGTTATTAATTTAAGTGGACTGACTTTCCAGTGATTCCAAAAATTAAAAAACAACAATTCCCTAGCTCCAATAGGTCATGAGTCGAAGTTGATAAATGTTTATCTATTTTTACAAGAGTTAAGTTTTTTTCGAAATATCTCGTTTTTGGATGAAGCTACGTTAATGGGCGATGTTAGGTCGGCAGCAACATTTTGATGGTTAGTCCAAGGTCGGATCTGTTTTGGGAACCAAATTATGGTAACCAGGGTTGCTCTAAGTATCGCAGCTCCCAGGCACCTTTGTTGGGCCGACGTTGGCAGCCAACTTTGAAGGACAGAATTCACCTGATCGTCAGCCTAACTCTATCCTAATGTTGGGCAGACATTCTGATAGTCGCTGTCCATGTTTTTTAATGATTATGCAAATACGGTTATCCCGACACTGGGCGATAGTTGGCCCGATGGTCGGCTTCATATTGATCAGTGCCAGAAACTTTTCTGCGCCCGACTGTCGGCCAAACTCTGGCTTAAGATGAAGCAGACAGTACATAACAGTACCGTCGGCCCGACTCTGGTCGAAAGTTTATCCAATTATTCGGTATCTAGTTCAAGTAACCTTAGTGCGCCCAACCGTTGGTCCGTCTCTTGCCTAAGATCAGCTGGACAGTCGAGTCGTCGATTTTTCCTCCTGACATTATTGTCCCCACTTGACTATTTCAAGGCGCAGTAAGGTTATGCATAAAGTAAAACCTTCGATAAAGTCCATTCGACTGATCAGTCGATTTTTGGCCAAGCAGGAAAGCTATCATTTTCCTTGCTATGGCTGCAAAAAAGTCGTGGGATTTCGGTACGACATTATTGTCGAACCTACATCAGACCGAACCTACTGGCGATGGACTGGCTGAAATCGCATGATTTTCTTGCAACCGTAGTGAACTTAAATCCATAAATGAGGGCAGATTTGGCGTTTTCGAGAGGTTTTCCATCGGATGCACTAGTTTGTTTATTGCTAAACATTGCCATTATATTATTACCAAAAATACGATAACGCGATCGAGTGATGTCTCTTAAGAAAATTCTTCAACATTTTTTTTTTTAAGAAACTACCCACAGTCGGTTACTCGCCCATTTTTCTTACCGACTAAAGCTATCTATTTACGCGGGATTTTCATACAATTCAAATTTGAACCTATATTCTTATGACGCATGCATGATTTCAGCCCTTTTCAACGCCTATGAAGCGGGTAACAATATTACCAGACATGTAATAAAAATTGTTATTGATATTTATTTGAATTTATTCACTGTAAAACCGATCAAACTTTTTAATTCAAAGTTCTGTATGAAATCAATATTTTAAATTAATGTGATTCTAATTTACAATAAAATGTTTTCATTCATCGAAATAAGTTCCAAAAAGAAAGCAAGTGATTACTCATTAGTGATATCAACACGAAACTCAGTACAAATGACAACAGGCAGAGGTCAACGAAGAAATTGTAAATATATACACAAATTCAAATGGAAAATATATTGTACCTCAAATTAATATGTAAAATGTCGTTCGATACAATTATCAATGGTAATCATGGAAAAATCCGTATCACGTCAAAAGAGACGAGCATAAATCTAAAATCAAAATTTCACACACACACATCTATTTATACGCTCTCTATATTAAAAATATATAAATTCGTTCAAATTAGTAAACTCTTGATCAAAAGCCTAATGGTATTGTTAACTACAAGGTGAAAGAAAAAACCTGATTATAAGCTCGATTGACAGCAGCAGAGAAGGCTTCGCAGTATCGCGCCAGTAGATAAAGGCCCTACGTGAGCGGCGTCCTGATAACAATTAGCAGTTTAATGTTTCCTCATGTCTCGTTTTAAATCGCTCGATTGCGAAAAACAAATCTCTTTCCAGAATTAATAAAATTCGTATCCTCGAATTCGCTACTAACATATGATGAACAGGTTTTTCAGGGTTAACAATATTACGGTAAGATTACCGTAAATAGCCGAAATTTTTTATTAATTTCCGGAAATTTATGGAAATTTTTAAAATGAATTTTGGGTAATTTATGGTGAGTTACCATATTTACCTATAAAATTACCATAAATGACCGACAAATTTCGTGAATTTCCGGAAATTAAAAGAAATTATTTTTGGTTAATTTATGGCAAGTTACCATATTTACCTGTAAAATTACCATAAATGACCAAAAATTTCCATAAATTTCCGAAAATTTATGGAAATTTTTAAAAGTGAATTTTGGGTAATTTATGGTGAGTTGCCTTATTTACTTGTAAAATTAGCATGATTGACTGAAAACCATGAATTTCCGCAAATTTATCGGAGTTTTTAAATTTAATTTTCGGAAATTTATGGTACGTCACCATAAATTACTAAAAATTTCTGGCAATTTTTCTATTGAATTTTTGATAATTTGGAATAAGTTAACATAAATTTCATGCTTCTTCATTCAAAATCTCATATGGACTGAAATCATGACTGTATTTCGAAAAATGTCTGAAATAATCCATTTGTTATAAAAAATATCGTATGCGCCAAGGGCACTTTTTCGACGTTTTTTCTTCTTTTTGTACGTTTTCAGTACTTGTCTCCGGCTCGCGCTCGCAGTAGGTGCATAATATACTATTTTATAATTATTCACATTAATAAATCATGGTTAGCGGTAGTTGATAGAAGGTGAGATAAAAAGCGACCAACTGCCAGACCATGCTCACAATAATTATTAGTAAAGTGATTTTTCTTGTAAGAAAAGTACAGCCTTTTATTTTTTTGCACTAATTATCATTTCAGCGAGAACTTTGTCCCATTCAAATTCTTACATATCCCTGAATCATCATGTTCATTTGTGATGATTATGATTACATTTTTATGACCTCAAATAATTAAGAAAAATATATAATTCAAATGAAAATATTTTAGGAAAATGTGCATGTACTTCATGACTGTACGCTACTTCCATGAAACGCTGCGTGAATATATCGTTTCTAGGGAAAATCATCGGCTCTATATTCCAATATCATACTGAAATTGACCTAGAAATCCTTTCAAGATATGTATCAGCATATAATCTTTGTATAATTTGTGACATCACAGCGTAGTATTACCAAAAAATATCCAGATCCCCCCCCCCCCAAAAAAAAAAAACATTCCAAATGAAAATTGGGGAAGGTAGGAAAAATCGTTCGCCGCAAAAAGCGTTCGCCCCAAAAAACGTTCGTCCCACATAGGAGAACTAACAAACAAGAACCAAATTTCCCGCATGCGCTGAAATGAGGCTAACTTTGCAGTACAATGATTCGCGATAGGTTTCTTAAAAAAAAACAAGAAAAACGCAAAAGATAAAAAACAAGAAAAAAAAGAAGGAAATATACTCCCCATGATCCAATACGGCACTAAGGGCCAGTTCCACCAACCTCGATTAAAAAGTTAATCCTCCGTTAAACCTCCGTTAACCTAAAAACTGCAGTGTCGTTGTGAAATATGGAGTTTTTGGAAGAAGTTCTGAGATCGTCTGATGACGAAGTCGAAGAAGATGTTTTTGAATTTATATGTGATATATTAATATATCACGAACAAAAAGTACATCAACATTCACTTTTTTTAGGTTAGTGTAGACACGAGCGTGGCGTGAACCTTACCTGGATTTGGCGCGCACGGACATATTGCTTTGCTTTCCACTCGACCGACGGGTAGCCAATCACACGAATGATTTAAAGTAAAATAGGAGTTACTTCGAAACGACTATCTGGTTAGCTAACCGCGCCCACGAAAAATGTGGTGGAACGCACAACAGGATAATCCAGGCTTAACTATGGCGTTAACTTTAACCCGCCGTCAGTTAACCACTGATTTAACCGAGTTTGGTGGAACCGGCCCTAAGTATACTTTATTACCATCTCTGTCACTTTTACGGCATCAGCCCTAATACCACTCAGCCGAATGCTCCTAGGGAAATAGAGTTGATTGTCGAAAAGGAGAAGTCCCGCGTATACTGGAACTTCATATTCTCGATAATTTTTTTTTTTGCGCACTCGAGGCCTGAGATAGTTCTCCTTGACTTTGAGAAAGGAACCACATGTAAAAAATGTATCCATGGAAAAGTCACGAACTTGTAGCTAGGTCTCGGATACGAGATAAAAAACGAAACATTACATCCTTATTTCTATGAGAAATGTATGAATAGTTTCGAAGTTTTTTATGAACAGTTCGAATATCCTACGAACACTTCCTGAAAATTTCAGACTGAAATATAAAGAGGAAAAATTTTATTTCTGCGATTTAATTTATATTAATTTATAACTTCGCATCTAAGAAGATTCGAACCCTCAAAGACTGCTGACTCACCAGTTTCTAAACGTAAACCAGGAGTGCGCAAACACGCGCAGCCATCAAGGCCAAACAAAATAGGTATTATAAGACTTCTAGCTCGTGAGTGCTCTGAGAATCTTTTCCCAATCACTCGTAATATTTTTGTAATTATTCACGTAAGAAAAAAGTGATGAACCGTTTTAGAATTTTCACATCGAGTTAGTCAATTCTTTCTCAAAGTTCGCAGATTGTTTACGAAAATACTTCAATATCCGAAACATTTTTCTCATATCCGAGACCTAGCTACTAGTTCGTGACTTTGTTACGGATAACTTTTTCCGTGCATGTTCGTTATCAAATTTCCGACACCAGCTGACAAAAATATCACAGCCAAGGTGAATGAAATGAAAGAGTGGTATAAAGACCTTATAAGGGAGTTGCGACGGATATAAGCGAACTATTCCGTTAAGCTAGTCGAGCTGATCATCCGTGCTCTTGGGGGTGCCACAACTTCATTCCCTGATTATGATGGAATTGCCAGGTCACAGTGTTACCAGGGTTATTTGGGTCATTCTCCGTCAAAGCGTAAATTTTATACGTGTAAGACCCCTGATTTCCAAAAATCGAGTAAACTCAATAATTGACCAATATGAATGCTTCCTGTATTGACTAGTTTTATTATTAATTACTAGTAATTTATTACTAGTAATGCTTTTATAAAGGATCAAGACAGAACGCATTCCTATTGGTCAATTATTGAGGTTGCTCGATTTTCGGAAACCAGGGGGCTTATACGTATAAAATTTACACTTTGACGGAGAATAACCCATTTAAAGATTTTTTCAACTCAAAATTACAAAACTGGTATTTTTAATGAATCGCAAGTGTATATGAAGCATTTTCTGGAGAGCTGGTCGCCCTGAAAAAAAAGTTTCTTCGATTTTCATGGAATTCACGTATGTGTAGTATATATCGACCACAGATACTGTGCAAAAGGATTTTCCGATGTGCTGTACGATACCCACCCACGTAAAGGTAGACTGTTTGCTCAAGATACGTGCCCAGCTCGCTTAAAAAATAGATAGCTCTGGTTAGAATAATTTTATTTTTTAATTTCAAATTCGGGTTTCTGTATTCATTCTATAAAAACTCTATATACATTCTGTTTCAACTTTACATAAACTCAGTATGTCAAATTTTCTGTAGCAATTCTATAGAGTCTCATGATTCCTTTTTTACCTTGGTCATTTTCACCTTAGGTCACGGACTATCTGGGTGTCACACTTACGCGAGAAGAACTTATGTCCAGAGACGCTATGCAACCCTGAGAGTGCTTTAATATAATCTTTGTCGCTCTTACGGTGATGGCCGCGACCAAGCCCTACTAAATACTCCAAAGGAAATAGAGTCAATTGTCAACAACGAGAAGTGCCGAATTACTGGAACTACATGTTCTCGACAATAGTCCCCATCGCACACTCCCCATTGCCTGACATCGTTCTTCTTGACTTCCAGGAACGAACTATGTTCGTTATCGAAATCTCGACTCCCGCCGACAACAACATCACAATCAAGGAGAAGGAAAAGGAGGAGAGGTATCGAGACCATATAAGCAGGAGCTGCAGAGACTGAACCCACAATGTTCGGAAAAATTATTGTCCTGCTTATCGGTGCTGTCGGAAGTATAAAACCATCACTGGCCCGTAACCTCGAACTATTTTTGGGACTTTTGAAAAATGATTTCTAAAAGTTCTAGCAAATGTCAAATTTTAATCAGGACCTCTCAATAAACCTTTTCAGCAAAAAAAGCACGCTCTGCCTACTTAAGACGGGGTAAAACTAATGAATGCCTGGACTACTAACAGTTTGAAACCCATTTTAATTTTCTTTCGTAAAGCATGGACGGAGTGTTCGCTTTTCGAGGCATGTACCCAGTAAAAAGGAGTGCAATGAAATGGAATAAATTATTTGAGGTATTGTCAAGTTCACAACTTTTGGATCCAAATGAATACTGTAGTAAATTTAATTCCTTCCGTAATGTATAATTGTTAATATTTTAGTCGAGAATAATTCTATTCGATTTAGAGTATATTCAAGGTAACCCTGAAAATTCCTCCTACGGATAAATTCATATCACCTTGAAACCAAACGAATGACGTTATTTGCTATATTTCAAATCACTTTGATTTATGTAAATTTCTCAATGCACCCCTTCTTCCTTACTAATATTTAGTTTTTGTTGTTTCACAAATCGAAAATTACCTGGATTTGCTACAAAAAAATATTGTGTGCAACAGGTGGAGAAAGGTGGCAGTTGTAACTATTGTGAAATTTACAGTACTTCCCATCGTCTCATCTTCAGCTTGTTTCCGGCTTGTCTTCTGTTCATTTCCGGCCAGCCTCAGACTACTGATCTTTAATTCGTACTTGTAGTCAATATACTGTTCTTGGCGCAACGATAGGCAATGTGCCACGTAATGTGTCATCTTTGATTTTAGTTTTCGTATTTTTAAACATTAAATTCCTGTTTTTGTTAATATTCACTTGTTACTATTAGACATTATTAAACTCCCCTACACAATAACCAAGGTTAGCATAATATTCGCAGCACATCACTATTTCATGAAATTAAATCTTGAATATTTTTAATTTAGCTTGGAGAACAGAAACACACCGATGAAACAAAAATCTATTTACTTGCGTTGGATGGGTGCCGAAGTCTTCTAGATTTCGTATCTATCATTGGAATTCTAGATTGCTGCCGATTGGGTTCTAAAATAATTTTACTTATTATATTTTTGACAGATATATATGCCGACAATGCCTTACATCCACTAGAACTAAAATAGAAAGAGGAATCTAGTAGTCTTGCTCATGATTTCTTTTAATATCTGAATGATACGTAAATTTGAAAGATCCTATGAACCATGACAGCCTAACTTAAAACAAGTCGGTCTCATTCAGAAAGAGTGAAACTGATTCAATATGATTGCTCGAAATTTACATTACAGTAAACTGTAGATTCTAAGCGAATCGCGAAAAGGACCGATTCATAAACTCGCAAACCAATTCAGTTTTAAATATTTGAATCTGCAATTGACTACAAATATGATTGACTCAAATTAAAGAAACAATCATGCGTTCAAAAATCATATAGGAAAGACACGGTAAAAGACTTTATACAAACCGAACCTTCTGTTGCAGGAAGTATATGATTGATCCTCTTCAGGATCTATACTATTCCGGTGTGGTGTTGTTCTCCCTAGTTCGTGACCGTTTTACTGTAAGACAGAAAAAGAAACTGAGGCTAGGCTACCCGTTAAAACTATCATCTTTTTGTTAACATATCACCACACCCTTATTTTGGCGACTTCAGTGCAGTTGTAAGATAATATAAAAAAGTGCTGAATAAAATTGTTGTAGTGATAAAATGATACTACACCAGAATCAGTAAAATACTTTTTTTCCATCAAGACTCTTTTAGAAGTTACATGCTCACGAGTTTCTGTGAAGACAATGTTGTATCATTGCCGAGATATTAGGCTCAACAACTTATCACCAATCTTGATCAGTTTGACTGTTAATTAACTGATGTAAATTCTTTTATTAAATGTAGCAATTTTCTGCTAAGAACTTAATTTTAATCAGAATTCCTAGCTTATCCACGCGAAGTGCGTTCAGACTTAAAGCGTATTATTTTCACCTGATTTATTTCAAAAGATAGAAACCGTGATTATATAGAACTATTATTGTTCTTTCTAGTTATTGGCCATGGCATCGAATATATCTGGAAATTAAAAATGACCTTGTAAGACAATCAGCTGAAAAAATATTGAAACTATTTTTGTCTATGAATCTGTTGTCTTCTCCATTATTATTCAGGCATATAAAATATTCTGTCCACTAGCATGGATTTATCGACATTTTTATTTTCTATTTATAATTTTCGCAACATAATTTTATTATTTTCATGTAACTTCTATCACTACAACTTAAGGGTGTTGAAATCAGGACCCAACCTCAAAATTGAATGGCGTCATTTGACTCCATAAATACTAGAATTGCATCTTTTTTAGATAATTTGGACCTATCCCGGTTTTGAATAAGATCTGTGTTCGAAACGAAAAATTGGGTAATTTCAGTAGTCTTTTTGTAAAACGTTGTTTTGGATGCTCGGGTTATTATAAAAAAAAAAGATTTTACACAAAAACTATTGAATTAAGCCAATTTTTCACTTTGAATACAGATTTAATGTAATTCTAGTATTTATGGAGTAAAATGAGGCTATTCAATTTTGAGGATGGTTCCTGGTTCCAATGCCCTTACAAATACTTTTTGTCTATATATTGTTAAATTTTATTGGAAATTACATGACCAAACACTGCTAATCCCTACGAAAACATTTATTTTAACACAACAATTTATTTATAGGAAATTCAATCATCCGCTAAGAATTGCATATGTGACGTTATACGAAGAAGCTGATGCTCATATACGCAGAATCTATTTAAAGAAAAATCATGATAGAAGTCGATTAAACTGTGTCACTGCAATATGGATACATCTATCTCATACAAAGCGTGCACTTTTTCCACTGATACTATATAAGGAAAGTGTTAAACCACATATTAAGTATTTACGGAACCGCTGTCGTTGACCCTGATGCTGGCTACAGCGTTTTCGCTAGCTAATGACTAGCTAATCAAATTGAGTTACAAATGTTTCTTTCTCAAGTAAATTCTCATGCAAGATTACATTTCGCATCTTTTATCCTTTGTCGAAAAAGTTGTGCACTGTTTATAGTTTTTAAAACCATTATAAAAAATCATTTTTTCTAAACTAACTTTTAATTCTTTTTCACATTCTCATCAGAGAAGGTATTAGATTTGTGTAAAATTTGACCACTCTTCCATTTTTGTCAAATGTCTACTTTCTGAGACCCCCTGAACCCAAAAAACAGGTTCTTACGAATGTGTCTGTATGTCTGTCTGTCAGTGAGCACGATAAATTTTGAAAGAATTAATCTATTAAATTGTGCTTTGTTACATTCTCTTAGTTTTGGGAACTGAAAGTCAACTTCGTTAGCCAGCTATTTTGGATAAAAATTCAAGAAGATAGAGCATTTTCAAAATTTGTGAGACCTTTTTTTTTAAATTCTATGTACGGTTGTTCGTTGTACTCAGAAATTCGAACAATTTATCCACACGACTTTTTTTGAGAAAAAGAAATTATTGGAGTTATAGCATGAAAGCCCTCCACGATTATCAACACAACTTTCTCAATTTTCTTGAAAAATGGAAAATTCAAATTTTGATTGCACAAAAAATAACGAAAAATCAAAAACTTTATTTTGCGGTTAAACTATGCAAGATGCGAAAAAAGTTGAAAAAACAAAAATTGTGCGTCCAAAAAAGATCTACAAAAATGTTCATTGCTTTTTGATAGGACGCGTAGTTTTTGTTTTCTTCGTTAACAAACATTTTCAAAAATGGAATTTTTGGACAAACGACACAAGCTACGAAAAAAATAAATTGACAAAAGTTTTTCACCCAAAATGAGCTACAAATGTGTTGATAATTTTTTTTGATAGGATACGCGAAATACGAACAAAATAAAATGTTTAAAAAGTTGTTCACCCTGAAAAGATCTATGAGTTTATTAATAATCATATTTTGATGGAACGCGTAGTTTTTGTTTTAATCGTAAAAAATAAAATTGAAAATAAAAATGTTTTGACAAACGACACAAGCTATAAAAGAATATGAATAGACCAAAATTGTGCATCCAAAAACGATCTACAAATTTTTCACTCAACACTTTTTGATAGAACGCATATTTTTTGTTTGAATCGTGAATAATAACATGAAAAACATGGTGGAAAAACGACAAAGGTACAAAAAAAATTGATAAACAAAAGTTGTTCACCCAAAAAAGAGATAAAAATTTGTTATGAATCTATCATGACCGGACGCGTAGTTCTTGTTTTTTTTCATAAAAAACAACATTGAAAATAAAAAATAAAAATTTTTGGACAAACGATACAAGCTATGAAAAAAGATAAATAGACAAAAATTGTGTACCCAAAAAATATCTACAAATTTTTCATTTATTACTTTTTGATGGGATGCGTAATTTTTGTTTTAATCGTAAGAATAACATTAACATTTTTTTTTAATTGTGAAAAACGACAAAATGTAAGAAAAAAAATAGACATAGGTTGTTCACCCAAAAAAGATCTACACATTTTTTTAATAATTATATTTTGGTAGATGAGGTACTTTTTGTCCAGTTCGTGAAAAATAACACTACAAATAAACAAATTAATTTTTGTGAAGAAACGACACCAGGAGGATTAAATGTTAATTAACAAAATTGTTTTTTTATAGGATGCGCACTTCTTAAACTATAGAAAAAACACAATAAAAATACGTTTGTTTCAATATCAATGCATATTATGTATTGTAATATTATAAGTTCATTGAAATGATACATTTTCTAGGGTAGCTGAGAATAAAAATTCACACAAAATGAAGTACAAATATGAAAGTAATCATGAAAAATAAAATTTGTACTTTATTTTGCAATAGCTGAAGAAACAGTCCCAGGACGAGGTACAGAAATAATTGTAATATACATTTTATATAATACAGTTGAACTCAATGTAGAAACGTTCGCACTTTGGACTACATCGAGCACAAAGCACGAGATACGTGAGGAGAATATGTTCGTTAAAGCCGAAGGACCTCCAACAAAAGTGAATTTACAATTACCAAATGACAGTTGTCGATGCTTTGACCTTTAATTTTAAAAGGTCTTGCACAAATGTGGAGGAAGTACAAAGACCGAGCGCACAGCGCGAGGTACATACATAATCGAGCTCGAAGCGCGAAATAAACAGGTTAACGATTGCGAAGCGCAATATCCAACAGACGCGCGCTCTAGGCGCGCTCAAACTTGCGAGCGCAGCGAGCCGCACGCCATGAGAATGTGCCCGCGCTGCGAGCAGATTTTTTGTCTTCTACTAAAGCTCAAGCAAAAAGCTTTTGCAATTCTTTAAATACAGTATCACTATGCTGTCCGTTGCTTTCCCGTGTGGGGTTGCTGGTCCCCCATCGGGCACGTCCCCAGGTTGCGGATAGGGGAACGCCTCCCAGATATGGGTGATACCGGGGAAATCAAATACCCGGGGTGGACAAAAACCAGCTAGGGGAAGGAACCCCGAGCAAGAAGCCAGTCATGAGTAGGTACGACAAGAACACACTACCCTAAGGGAGTAGAAATCTCCCCGCCGGTTCCGATCGGGTGCAAGCCCCTGTGACCGGTGCAGGTTCCATGGATTTTGGGGGGAACCAATCGTACTTGGACAGGAGCCTCTGCGAGGAGTTAGGAGGTCCTTTGGACGTCACGGAGGAGCTAGATATGAGCGAAAAGACAGAGGTCAGGAGGGACATCACGATTACGGAGCGAAACATGGATGAGCAAAGTGGGCTCATCAAACGGTTGAGAGCAATCATCCTAAAGATGGAACTCTTCTGCATAGAGCAGAGGAACATGTGGCTGCCAATGCGGGAAGGAGTAAAAGAAGCAAGGCAGGTGGTGGACCAACTATCCAGTACAAACATCTATACCAAATACCACTATGGTTTTGTTCCGCGAGGAGTTGGCGCATCCTCCGCTATAAAAATGAAGAAGGAGAGGGAAAAGGCACAGAAGAGGAAGAATATGAGCCAGACAGGGACTCAAACTGAAGAAGCTGTGGAGGTTTTCACTCCCCAAGCTGGGAAATATGGCAAGTGTCTCAAGGCAAAAGACAAAGAAGTCGAGGATCCGCACTGCTGCAGCACCAGCGACGTCCACGCCAGAAAAGAGGAATGGAGGCAGCAGGAAGACACCTGCAACCAAGCCAAAAAAGGCCAAAGTGGTGCAGAGGCGTGTTCGACGCGAGGTGGTTCTCATAAAACCGGCCGAGGGTTCGAGTTACGCTGAGGTCCTAAATGTCCTCAAACGCACGGTTAATGCGGACTCCCTTGGTGCAGAAAATCAGGGTTGTCCGGGAAACAAGAAACGGAAAGGTCCTTGTAGAGGTCGGCCCTGCAGCGGATGGCAGATCAATGCTGTCCGCTGCCATCAGAACAGCTGTTCGGGAGAAGGGTTGTCTGCGAGAGCTGGTCCCTTGCACTGAGGTCGAGGTATTGGACCTCGACACAACCACAGAAGCGGAGGAGGTCGAGGCGGCCGTCAGAAAACATTTTGGCGAGCAGCACGCAGGAGATGTTATGGCTATACTTACGAAAAAGGCCTTTAGAGGAACTCTGAAGGCTTTCGTGGAACTGTCTGAGGAAATGGCGATGAAATTGGTACGCGCAGGGCACCTAAAAGTGGGATGGTTGTCCTGTCGCGTACGGAAGAAGATGCAGGTCAATCCATGTTACCGCTGTCTAGGCTTTGGCCACATGGCAGCGGTTTGTGAGGGTCCTGATCGCACAAGAGGATGCTGGAGGTGCGGAAAGGAGGGACACAGGTCTGCGGAGTGGGTAAACACTCTCGAGTGCTACCTCTGCGCCGTAAAAGGAGGAAAGCCCCGGACTGACCATCTTCCGTGGATGATGAGATGCGCGTCATACAGGGAGACAGCCCTGCTGGGGAAGCCTCCCAGATGACAGCCCAAATCAGCTGCACCCAACCAAGATGTCGAAGGTCGACGAGCCCGATGTGCGGTATTACCGCACTGCTGAGGACGATGCGTACATCTTGGTTGGTATACGATTAACAAGAACAAGAAGAAGCAGCCCTTGCGAGGGCAAGAAAACGGCACCCCCTGAAGTAATGCGGAAGCGGTTTCCGGGGGGAATTCTGCCAAGAAGAGAAGGATGTTGGTTTTTAGTGGGTCCCTGGGTCGGTATTACTATAATGACAAATTTGATTTTGTATAAAGTATAATTATACGCAATGTATAATTGAATATTATATATGTCAGAGTCATTGTAGTGATGCGATTAAGATCCCGTTGCTTTGGAATTCATCGAGAATCGTACCTGGCAGTGACAGGGTAATCTAGACTTTACCTTGCTGTTACCTGGAGTTTTGAGAAGCACGTGATTATAAAAATCAAAGCCGCGTACACTTGACAATGGATGCTGTTCCCATTTTGCTACCTTCTCCCAATCGGGGTAAAACTTTTGCTGTATCGAGCTATGCTACTATTCTTCTTTAACTACGGGTGTACAGTATACAAACTATGGCCCTTGTCTGAGTGTTTCCATTAAAGAAGAATACAGAGAATTCAAAACTCATGTCTAAGATTCTGTCACGGTATCAGAAAATTCGACCATCCCAGCGGACACGTTCTGTAAATGTTACATAACAAAAAGGGAACATTTATATATAACATTATTACCATCCTGTGCCATAACAATTACAGAACATGAAGGTCACACTGTTCTGTAACACTGCTACTCTAGCAAATGTAGAATTTTAATCAGGACCTCTCAATAAACCTTTTCAGCAAAAAAAGCACGCTCTGCCTACTTAAGACGGTTTAAAACTAATAAATCCCTGGACTACTAACAGTTTGAAACCCATTTTAATTTTCTTTCGTAACGCATGGACGGAGTGTTCGCTTTTCGAGGCATGTACCCAGTAAAAAGGAGTGCAATGAAATGGAAGAAATTATTTGAGGTATTGTCAAGTTCACAACTTTTGGATCCAAATGAATACTGTAGTAAATTTAATTCCTTCCCTAATGCATAATTGTTAATATTATAGTCAAGAATAATTCTATTCGGTTTAGAGTATATTCAAGGTAACCCTGAAAATTCCTCCTACGGATAAATTCATATCACCTTGAAACCAAACGAATGACGTTATTTGCTATATTTCAAATCACTTTGATTTATGTAAATTTCTCAATGCACCCCTTCTTCCTTACTAATATTTAGTTTTTGTTGTTTCACAAATCGAAAATTACCTGGATTTGCTACAAAAAATATTGTGTGCAACAGGTGGAGAAAGGTGGCAGTTGTAACTATTGTGAAATTTAGTACCGGCCTTTGGGGGCAAGGTCGGGCACCGCTCGAGGGCGCCGAGCAAATAAGGGCGCCGCAGACGCCCTACGTTTTATTTTGTTTTTACTTTTACATAAATAGAATTGAATTAAAATTTTTTTACCGATTTACTTGCTAAGAAAATATTTATGTGAAATTTTATGGTATTTTTGATTGTATAAAATGTATATACAATCATCAGTGTTCGCTGTACCAAAAATATTGTGGGCTTAGATGCGGCATCGCACTAGAGAACCTATAGTACAAAGAATGAAAATAATGCCATGGGTTAAAATGAGATGGACAATGGTTTTTTAGAACTTATTATAGGTTCGCTAGTAGGTGCCCGCACTACAGCAAAGATCTTTGAGCTACATTCAGTGAGTGTCTCAGCTGATTAATCTGAATAAAAACGTACGTTTATGTATTATGTCAAACAAAAAATCCTAAGGAATAATTTTGGTTCACAGTGATTTTCTGCAGATACATATTTAAATTGATTATAGTTGATGATTATTCATTTCCTGTTGTAAAGAGATGAGAGAATAATTCACCATTTTGTCGGTAAATTGGAAGCGCTGAGCGTAGAGGTTAAAGGCTCTTTTAATCTAACCTAGAAACAGAAACCTGTCATCCAATTTCTACCATTATGTCTTATGTAAGCATTTAAGAGAAGTATATTTGTAATTGTTTATCACCTTTGCTATAGCGTCTACTATTTAACCAATACTGCTTATACGCTTATGTGAAACAGTGAAACGTATTAACTTGAAATTTTCAGTATCGATGGCTTTTCTATCTGCTTGTCCGTCTGTCTATCTATTCGTTTATTTTCTGAATAAATGGCTGAATAATATGGCTTTTAGGGGAACTTCGGACACTTTTTATACACCTAATAATGGCAAGTGCTTAGGGTCAGTGCAATTTCTTTTAAAGTATGATCCCGTGATGCAAAACCACGTAACACGTGCAATGAATGGTGAAATTTCGGATCATTATTTTGGAAAAAGGATTCATAATGAATTAATAGATTTAATGGCTGAAAAAGTAAATGCCGAAATTATAAGTAGAGCCAAGGTAGCCATATATTACGCAATCATAGCTGACTGTACTCCAGACATTTATCGGAAAGAACAACTCTCTTTAACAATTCGATTTGTTGACTCATCTGATAATACAATACAAATTAAAGAAAACTTTTTAGGATTCTTCACCGTTGATGATACTTCTGGTTTAGGTCTCACTGAGATTCTGATTAATATTTTAAATAAACATGGACTCGACCTCAGTAATTGTAGAGGTCAGGGGTATGATAATGGATCGAACATGAAAGGAAAGAATATTGGTGTGCAAAGAAGGACTTTAGATAGAAATCCATTGGCTTTATATGTGCCTTGTGGCAGTCACAATTTAAATCTTGTTTTATGTGACTCTGCAGGGTCTTCTCTGAAATCAGTTACTTTGTTCGGTATTCTTTAAAGACTGTTCACACTGTTCTCAGTTTCGGTCAATCGTTGGAAGATTCTAACTGATCACGTAGAAATCTTCACTCTAAAGAAACTAAGTGACACACGTTGGGAAGCGAAAATAAGCAGTGTTAAACCAGTTCTCTATCAAATTTCTGGTGTTCACGATGCTTTAATTACTTTGTCTGAAACTGAAGGCTGTGATTCTGGTATAGTGCATGAGGCAATCACCCTAGCAGAAGAACTTAAAGACTTCAGCTTTCTTATCTCTTTAGTTGTTTGGTACGATGTTCTTTTTCAAATCAATGTTGTTGTTTTTTTTTACTAAAAATCTCGAAAAATCTAAATAATATTAGGTTTTTTTAATTTTAAAAAAGGCACCATGAAGGATTTTGCCCGAGGGCACCACATAGACTAAGGCCGGCACTGGTAAAATTTACAGTACTTCCCATCGTCTCATCTTCAGCTTGTTTCCGGCTTGTCTTCTGTTCATTTCCGGCCAGCCTCAGACTACTGATCTTTAATTTGTACTTGTAGCCAATATACTGTTCTTGACGCAACGATAGGCAATGTGCCACGTAATGTGTCATATTTGATTTTAGTTTTCGTATTTTTAAACATTAAATTCCTGTTTTTAGTATCGAAGCTGAATTTTTTTATTTAAAAGAATGCTTATATAAATAATCCTGACATGTTGATCACTTTTATTTCATCAGAGGACGGAATGTCGATTATATCTGACTAGATAGTCTGTCAGGATAGTCCTGTCGCAGTAAAGTTGTTATGGATTACAATAACGAATCCTTCCATTTTCAGAAACAGTTTTCCCTCCTCAGCCAGAGATTTAAAGGATTACTATGCACGCGGGGTTTGGTAACTGACAGCTGCGTATTTGCGCATTTGTGTGAACTAGTAGTCACATATCCGGTGAACATCCAGAATCCTCTTGCCTCAAGCTTGAGTGGAAGAACTATTTTCTCCACAGCCATCCTTACGTGATGCATTCGTTGTTTGGACATTTACACGTGGATGGTTCTGTTGAGTACCTGCTAGACCCTCGATGGATTATAAATCATCACCCTTCCACAGAATAGATGAAGTATGTTGCACTGCTCCGCACCTAGTGACATCCTGATGATATTGGAAAACTGCAGCAAGATGTTGAGTGAGCTCTAGAGTTTTGACTCTGAACCAGCAGAAACCTTCAGGTCATACACAGAGAGGAAGTGAGTGGGCCGCAATTAATCCTCTTTCAACTACATGTTAAATCTGTAGGAAATGTTGTTGAGTGTCCTACTTAATGGGTTCAGGGCTAAACACAACGATTTTTTTTCAACTTTACAGATCCATATAAAGGAGTTCGATTTAAGTATGATATTACGAACAGAGTTATGTTCATTAGCCAGGCAGATTGCGGGAGCTGAAACCCCCGGGCGATGGCGTCGCCACATATCCACGCCATTATTAACTCATTATCATTATGACAAGTAACGATTAACTATATAACTATACGCTGGCGTTTCACACCCGTGTGAGGTGTCATCCACTCTGAAATCAGAGGATTCTTCGTAAATAATTTCACACGATTTCAACTGTTTTCATATGATTTTCACTGTAATATATAACACGAGTTTGCTTTCATTTCTGGCTCTCTGATTTCAATGTTCGGACGTCTGTCTCCGCTTGAAGGCGGCTGACTAACTTTGATTCCCATCTCAATTCCCATTGAATCGCTGTTAATTGCGACATATTTCACTATTGGCAGTATTACAGAATTAGTTTGCAATAAAATAATAAATATTCAGAACAAACAAATGAAGGTAGAAGAATATTTTCATTATTGTAAAAATAAGTACATTTAATCATAGATTGATAATGTGAGGTACCATGGCATCCCAACAGAGAATCTTGCTACGTTTCTGGGCCTTTATAAGGTTCCTATTGGTTCCAGTCCCTAACTATAATTCACTTCGACTCTTGCAGTCGACTCCAGTCGATAGAGGAATTAAATATTGCCTATGTTGAGTTTAGTGTAAAATTGAAAGTTACTTGGGGTGTCGAGACGATCCACATTATCAACAAAGGTTGAAAGGTGTGATGATAAGTTTTTTGTTTGTCTGTTAAGGTTACTGTATTAAGCATGTAATTACGTAATATTTATTTTAAGAGTCATATAATTATTTCTGAAGCATCATTTTGTATTATTCATGAAGTTCAATAAGTCAAACATGCCGGTAACGTACAAATGCAGTCAAGTCCTGAAATAAGCACAGGGCAACCTTATGCTCAGTCATAGATTTACAAAAATCGAAAATATTTTTTTCAATTTTCTCTGTAAGATCCTTTATGTCATTCATTTTTCTTGCTTGATAAACACACAATTTACTGTTTTGTAACGCGAGTATGGTTTCCTCGGGGTTTTTGCATGGTTTAGAGCAGCAAAGTAGATCTTTGTTAACGGTGGGGTATTTTACTTGGCCTAGGTAGAGAAAGTGCACTTTAGCAGCCGCGGCGTATAGCGCCCATGCGCGTTCGTTCAGGAGAAAACTCCGAATCAATACTCACTTGTTACATGGAATATCGCGTGCAACTTCGCATCGGCTACGACTCGTTTTTGCAAACTCACGCTCCACCATAAAAGACTACTCTAATGTTTTGGTGCACAATGTACTATAAAAAATTTATTTCACTGATTTTTATTGATTTTTACCATTTCTCACTTTCCCATCATTTCTCGATTTTCATATGGCAAAATAATTGTACGTTTTGGAAGGAAACTAAAAACAATTTATGTCATATTAAACCTTATTATATTCTCTTTCAAATACCGTTTGAAATTTGAAAATGCTATCATTTTTTTATTTAAATAACTTTCTGATATTTTATCTTTAAGTGAGTATGAAGCAGAGCTATTGCTCTATATTACAACTAATTTATTGTTAATAGAAAGCACTTAGTCTAGGAAAAAGGCATGGGGTGTCGCGGCATCTCACACTATCAACATATTTTTCGCAACAGAGGTAAACAAAACATATTACTTATGTTGGGTTAAAGTTTTAAATTCGTAAGGAGAATGTAAAATAAGGGATAACAAGAAATGAATGACCTAATATTATAATAATATGTCGTGATATCTGCCATAGAAATTCGGTTTGAAAAATGATTTAAATAAGTATAATAATTTAATTAAGAGTATCAATAAGTTTTTGTAGAAGCTCCAAAAAGTATAAAATACAAAATCCTACAATACAATATTAATTAATTTGTTAACATATTAATCTACTTTTCAATTATATTACAAGACAGAAAAGACTTTAATATTTTGTTTCATAGGATAAACTTCCGAAAAGCGTATACCTCTGATTTTTTTAAACTCAATATACTTATGTATTTTGACGTGCTGGCTATGAATATGATAGTAAAAATTTCCGAAAATTTTATTTTCATGTCGAAAACTATGAAAAACCCATGATAATCATGGTTAATTACATTCATCTCAGCTAATACGCAAAATTTCGGAAAATATTTTAAACAAAAGTTGTAGATCTCATTGTGATATGTATTTCTTGTTGCACGCACTTTTTTCCAGGAGTGACATTTTCCGAGAAAATTAGCAATAAATTTGATGATGTGTAACAGATTTCAGTGTAGTATCCACGAGACGTTGGAAATGGGTAGGGGTTTGAAAAAACATTATTTCTGT
Organism: Andricus curvator; assembly: GCA_932195095.1. Classification (NCBI taxonomy): domain Eukaryota; kingdom Metazoa; phylum Arthropoda; class Insecta; order Hymenoptera; family Cynipidae; genus Andricus; species Andricus curvator. The sequence continues at coordinate 30,310 of CAKNYM010045589.1, read as the reverse complement.
GACAAATCACAGGGATACCTTCCTGCCTTCCCATAAAACGCTGGAAAAGGATGGGGGCTTGACCAACATTATTTCTGTGATCAGTCATTAAGGTGCCTTTCTGCCCCCCACGAGACGTTGGCACGGGGGTAGGGGTTTAATCAACGTTATTTCTGTGACCAGTGATAAGGGTGCCTTCCCGCCTCCACGAGACGATGGGGCGATTTCGGGACGATTTTGGGTCAATTTCCGACTCAAAATAAGCCTAGCTTTTTTCTGTGTATTCAATTATCCAATTTAAACTTTATTCTAACCGACAAAATGTAAGAATCTCATATCTTATTCGTTCACAATTTTTAGTTGTTCGAACTGAAAATAAATACATTTTCATTGGTTTTATCTGAAAACATTCTTTCAAACTTCGTGTACACTGGGCCTCGAGCTTTATACAAATTCGCACCAGAATCTGACGTGTAAAGTGCAATCTACTGCGCAACCTATCCACACACGGGATATTACCACGATGTGGCCATAACCGATTCTTCCATTTCAACCTCAGTAGTAAGGTACCGTCATCCTAACCCTACTCCTCGGTGTTTTCCTAGTCGTCTCGCTAGACGATTGGGTTTGTTTAAGTCTATGAACAGAAGATAAGGAATAGATAGATAATAAATGGAATTTCTGGAAAACGTATGCTGGTGCAGGGTGAATGAAGTTTCGGAAAGTCTGACGCAATATTTGAAAGCTGTACTTATGGTTTCTTATATTCTAGACTAATGCTGAAAGGAATTATTAACTTCTATAATTCTACTTTAATTACTTCAATTATAAAATAAATTTCAAAGTTAAATAATAAAACTTATTTTCTCAAAGAAGTGGATGATAAATAAAATAGATTAGAGTTGTAATAATAATAATTATGATTATTGTTAGGCTGGTTCATTTAAATCTCGTAGGACTGCGTTTAAAAACCTATTGTACTTTGCATTTATTTCATAACCCCGGTGAAACAGAGGTCTATATAGGGGACACACTCGCTGCTAAAGTATTATTTAAGTTCTTCAGCATGAGTACATCTAGCTAAAACTTCCTGTACAGGAACCTCGGAGGATCCTGCACATGTTCCTCTTTACCAACCTACACACGAACCTATACAGGTACTCTTGACGGTTCCTGTGGAGGAATTTAGGGAAGGAAACTGTACATGATGCTACAAAGAAACCTGTGTGCAATCTAACCATTGAATGATCCTGCACAGGTTCCTTCACATAGTCAATTCAGGTGTGGATTCATGTACAGGAACTTGTTCACGATCCTATATATGAACTTGCATAGGAACTAATCCGCGAGGGTTCGCTAGTAGCTTGTCTCTCTCAATAGTGAGTTCGATCTTTAAGGGAATGAAAGAAAGGCAACTTTATACCTGTAAGCGACATACGTTTTCAGAATATACGTACAGGAACCAGTGCCTCAATTTACTCCGCAAAAGAACCCGCACATGATCCTTTCAAAGGTTCCTCTTTCGCTTCAGGTTCCCTTGCAGAATCATGTACAGTTTCCTTCTCCACATTCCTACACAGGAACCGCCAAGATTACCTCTACAGGTTAATGTGCAGTTTCGTGTACAGCAACATGTGCAGGATCCTCCGAGGTTCCTTTACAGAAGTTTTCAGCTAGGCATATACCGCCAGACGACTCCACTTCACTGGGTATGGGCCTGTGAAAATTTTCTTACACTAAGGTGGGCTTAGTTAAAATCACTGTATGAATTTAATCACAACCAGTGATAACCCGTGGCTTCATCTGCCTTTATTGGAAGTACACGCATATGTGTGGATGTTTGGCGAAGGAAGAGGAAAACTGCAGAAACCATCTCACGAGTTCAGCCAATTTCAGGAAAATTAAAACAAATACATCTCATCACAAGTATTAAAACCGGCTTATAAGTTGAAAACATTGAAATATGTTACAGCTAAAAGATACATATACTGAAAATGAGTGATTATGATGATTATGATTACGAAGACTATTTTTTTCAAACTTGTTCTCGGGTGGATCCGGTTCTTCAGCATCAGCCACGGACTAAGTCATGTGCCTGATGAGATGAGGATGTTATAAATTATTTTAATACGATGTTTCAAATCTTTTGAAATCTTCGTCAATGATCTTCGTCTTCAGAACTTCGAGGACAATATCAGGCTTTGTAGCACTGATACGTTGAGTGGTGGAAAATGACAAATTCCAGTAGATCTTATACTGGTCATTCTCCACAACAGACTCCAGTTCCCCGAATATGGTAATATCACACTTTTAGAGCCGCATTGTGTCTCTATATGTACCCGTAGCATGCATATTTTAAGCATCCACTGAGAATATGTCCAAGTCTTGACAGGCGGAAGGAAATCCCTCAGGCTCCGATCTCAATCCAGCAGACTTGAGAAACATGTTGGACAAACCCTTCGGTAGCTCTTGTCTCTATATAATACCGTAGAATTTACTGTGAAGAGGCTTGTCAGTATGTTGTCTTAGTTGAAGCAAATGTTCTGCTTCCTGTACACGACTTTTGAGCACCAAAGGTGTTAGTGATGCTGGACCATGTGTAGTGTCGCTGGAATCAAATGGGAGGCCAAGTTCCTCTGCGGCCCTATCTGCGGCACGGTATAGAAACGCCGCAGCATTGACGACTTCATGTTGATGTACGAGTCGCATAAGAAAATCTGTGCTATTTAGAACTGAGCAGGCTGTAGCCAGAACCGTTCTGCGGTGAAGACACTCTAAGCTGAGCAACCCTCTACCCCCTTTATCTCGAGAGAGGTATATTCGAGTTACGGAAGATCTAGGATGATGACTTCGAAGGATTGTCATCATCTTGCGTGGGCTTCAGTCAAGTTGCTTCAACTCACCGACGTTCCATTTTACTGCACCAAACGTGTAGAGCAGTATAGGAATGGCCAGCATATTGTTAGCCTGGATCTTAATTTTCCCAGATAATTCGGAAGCCCAAATTTTTGTGAGAATTTAGCGATACCTTTTTTAAAGGGACGTTTTTACCACACGCACATTTTGGGTTTCCGCTTGCGGTATTCCAAGATATGCATATGTCTCTGCATTACCAAGCTGTTGAATGGTAATTCCACGTATGTGTTGAACATATTGATCGTCGCGCGATGATGTTCCTAGTCTTCCTTTGTGTAGGTGGATGCAGGCATACTTGTCCAGTCCAAAGATCATGCCAATCGCCTTAGAGTACCTATTTACCGCCCCCATAAGGATGTTAAGGTCATTTTCTGAAGAGGCAAGTAGTTTAAGGTTGTCCATATATAAAAGGTGGTTGACCTCATTATCTCTTCTATTCTGCGGGCCACGTAGGTATCCAGAGCTATTGCCTCGCAGCACAGAAGATAGAGGAAAGAGGGAGATGCAGAAAAGTATCGGACTGAGAGAGTCTCCTTGGATGATTAAGTCCTGTATAATACACCTGTCTATTAACAGGTCCTCCCTGCAATCTGCCAGACACGTTGTTCCACTATTGCACCCTATGCCGGCTCGATAGACGTTAATATCCTATGGGCCTGTAGTTCTTTAGACTTAACAAATCTCCGGTCTTAGGGATAAGTACCGTGCGTCCTTCCACTAAGCACTGCGGGATGGTTTTTTTTCCTTTCAAGGAAGTAGTAAATATACGGGCCAGATGTTGGTGCGTAGAAGTGAACTTCTTTCACGAAAAGTTGTTGATTTTAACTGGCCCTGGCGCTGAAAAATTCTAAGTTCTAGCGATAACTTTCTTCACTTCTTCAGCAGTAATTGGTGGACACTCCTCTGGAAGTTGCAACCGCTGCCTTTGGCAAAAGCTATGAAAGAGTGATATATCTGAAGCGTATTCATCTAACTGATAAGTATCTCCATATACTTGCTCTCAAAAGACTTGAATCTCTTTTCGAGTGCTGCTCAATGGTCAACAGTTTGCACTTTTTCAGTGTGTGATTTGCTTTCCTTAAGTTTCGAGCAAGGGCCCTAACTTGAGAAGTGATTTTTTTTACTTGATGTTATGTAGCTAATCACGCTCTGAGCATTTAATGCATGCTGTCTCGCCGTTACAATCTTAAACTCAAGGTGTGCAATACGCTCGCGAGTCTTACCCAAGCTTACTGAAGTATCATTACTTCTATTGACGCTAAGCAGGGAGACCGCCTTCTCGTAAGCTACACAGTTCAGAGTCCTGAGATTAACATCTTCTGGGAGCAAATCTGAGAGAGGAGTATTAGTTTTAGCTAAATTGTCCATCCTGAGAAATACTTTTTGTGGATTTTTGATCTTCCAGTTCTCATGTTGGAATTATCGGCTATCTTCAAAGGTGGTCTTGCTGACACGGGTGTTATGTTCGCTAGAGGATGTTGCTCTTCTTCTTGCTGATGAAGAGCTTTATACCCCTTTCGACGTCAAAAGGATAGCCGATCTCTTAAATACTGAGGCGTTGTATGAGCATATTCCGGGTGCGTATTGACCCAACGTTCATGTAACCTCAACATATATCCTCTTCGCGCCAGTAAGCTTCCTTGCCAGCAGGTAAGGATGTACTCCCTGAGTTGGTTCGACCATTTAAAAAGGATTTTCTCGCGTTTGTCCTATTGCCTCTCCCAACAGAACCATGGCCTCCATCCGAGAGAGGCCTGTTGTGGGTGGCACTGCGCGATACTGGTGGCGTAAGCACATTATTCGTTGCATTGTGAAGTTAGCTGAATGCAACGTGGCTGACTGCAAGAGCCGGACCTCTCCAGCGATGGGGTCCCCATATCCATATTATATAAAAGACTCTCCATGTTTTTTATGGGTTCGGTGTTCCTCTTTGTTTCTTTCCTCTTCGTTCTCTGTCTATCTGGCAAGGGAAATCCTATCAGTATCAATGCTACAGCCAACATAGCCATCAAAGTCATGAGAGGAAAGATCAAGACCTAACGCGATGCCAACGCGAGAACACCATTCATTTTATTTAATTGAATAAATCACACAAATGTTTTTCACTCTTCAGAACGAGAATTTTCAATCAAACTTAAAAGTAAAGACATATAAGCGACACAGCATAAAAAAAAAGATGCTTAAAGAGAGTGGAAGTCAGATGACTCGTTCTTGTACCTGGTCCATAACTGAGCAATGTTTTCAGATACGCTCTGCACGCGTATGCGTTGTTTGGAGGAGAAAAACTATAGGTGACCCTAAAATATACATTTTGGAATTTTCGACACGCGCAGTCACTAATTCGTTCTCTCGTAGAAACAAATAAATACATATTTTTTTACTTTGAAACAAAATTTTCTTTAGTACGTTGTGTGCAACGTGTCTTATGGAGTTTAACATGTGAAACGTATACTTTTTTTACTTCTTCGATTTTGTTTAAGAAATTATAATTCAATTTATTTACCTTTTTAGAAACTTGTTCTCTTCTTAGTAAATATGCATTTTGTCAAATTCTAATATTTCAAAAAAGTTATAAAAAAATTTGAGTTGTTTGAAAGTTGCATGAAATTGCAATACTTGTAGACTCGTAGCGAGCCTTAGATATGATTGTTTAACTTGAAATTTTCAAGGAGCATTTTTGAGGATATTTAAAACAAATTTATACAAAAAAATGCTCACTATTTTCTAATTTATTGTTTTGAAGCAATTACAAAATTGAGTGAAAAATGAAAATTTCAGCCCAACAGCAGCTTCAATCGTAAACTGTAGAATTTATGATAGCTAAATTCAACTCAAAGTGGCTTATTGTGAGAAGATTAGGACTTTCAGATGCAGGCTTGACCATGAAGCCCCCTGCTACAGGCCCAAACCTGTAGCCCACTGAATTTCCCAAATTTTTGTTGCCCTTTTTGGAGAGCCATTTTATTTTTTTACAATAACCGAACCCTACGGGGACAGTTGGCTTCAATGAGTTGAATAGCAGAGTAATAACACTAAAACGGTCGTCTAAGTTAAACCTTAGGCCTCACTTCAGGCTCTCTTGAGACTATTCTATTTCAATTCTTACCTCAAGAGAAAACTTCAAAATACTACACAAAGTACTGAAAATCATTTTGTTTGAAAATACAAAAATATGTGTTTATTTCTTTCCACAGGAGAAGAATTTGTTGATTGGGCGGGTTGAAAATTCCAGAATGTATATTTCTGGTCATCAAATGGCCTAGCTGAGGCAATGGATATCCGTCAATTACCAGTTGTGGATTTAGTGTTATTTTACAACTGCCGCAAATTCGAATATCCCCATTGGATTTAATTACCGGCATAATTCGTGTTGCCCATTCATTATTTTTAACAGGTTTCATCACGTTTTCTTGAATTAGTCGCACTAACTCCTTCTCTATTTTCTTTTCTAACGCGAAGGCTGTTTTTCTAGCTGGAAAATATTTCAGCTTACTACCTTCTGTCAAAACTTGTTTTAGTTCGCCTTTATTGAAATGTCATAAGCCCTGTGAGAAAATAGTTTGAAAATTCTTCTTGAGTTATTTTTTGATCACTTCTGTGCTATTTGTTAACATTTCATCAGTTTTAACTATTTTATTTAGTTATTTCGGTTTGAACCATTCTAATATTTGGAAAATACATTTTAATTTTAATATTTTCAATGTGGAGCTATCTCTAATCTTCCGGATATATATAATTTAAAAAAAAGTTAAACAACCACCGCAGGGTCCCACTAAGAGAAACTGCCATCCAAAAAATGTCAATAGCCCCCAGTAGCACCGCGGTAAATCACACCCATGGCCACGTCTCACAACCGTGATATGGGTGGTCTATAAAGACAGCTGCAACGACTGTACCCAAAATATTCAGTACAATTAATTGTCCTTGTGATAGGTGCTCTCGGAGGTGCGAAACTATCACTGGTTCGTAACCTTAAAGCCATACCCGTGTGCCAAAAATATGCTGAGGCACTTGCGAGATGGATGCAGAAAGCTGTCATCCTTGGGTCGCTTCGTCTGCTCAAGACACGCGAGGGTTTCGCCGGCCTGTTGTTGTGATTTCATCGTGCTCTGTGACCACCCATCTCACGGTTGTGAGACGTGGCCATAAGTGTGATTTCCGCGGTTCTACTGGGAGCCGGTGTCATTTTTTAGATGGCAGTTGCTCTCAGTGAGACCCTGCGGTGGTTGTTTAACCTTTTTTTAATATTATATGTATAATATATACGGGTTTAATTGCAAAAAATCGCCTCTAGTGTTTAATCTGAAATTTTATAATTTGAAAACTATACTATCCGTGTCGCTTACGCTAGATTGGCTTCTGTCCGATAAATACTTTATGCGGGTATTTTTATTAGTTTGCTACAAATTCGCACACTTATCAATATGTCTATTTCTTTCAGTACAAACCGCAATTGGATGACCTTCCATACCACAATGCAAACATGATTTTTCCCGGAATCTGATTTCGCTCAAACTGCATGCTCCGGCAAATGCAGCTTGCGCTGCTAAATCAGTTTTGATCGCTTCTTCCAGAATAGGAACTTCTAACTTGAATATTTCAATTCACGTGCCTCTATGGAGTAGTCCACTCACTAGTTGATATATAACTTGGTCGTTTAAATCAGTAAATTTGCATTTATTAGCTAAGTCTTTGAGTGCTGCATTGTATTCAGCTACCGATTCTGAATCCTTTTGTTTTCTTTATCTAAATTGTGCTCTGTAGATAGGTGTGATGCTTGTGGCTTTGAATAGTCTTGCATTTTTTTCACAATTTCTTCGAATGTCATTGTTGCTGGTTTAGTTGGAGCACACAGTTTTCGAATTACTGCATGAGTCTCCGCGTTCAATTTAATCAACAATAATGCACGATTCTTTTCCACTGCCGTTATCTCGTTTTCTACGAAATATTGTTCGAGGCGTTCCGTAAACATTTCCAAATCGTCCATTTTGAGATAAAAATCTAGTTTACCGGATAATTCCATTTTAATTTTCACTTCTTCAGCCTTAACCTGTACTTTAAATTCATTCGCTTTGAGATCCTCCGAACTTTTTTCACTTTTCGTAAAATATATGTACATAGCACTTCCGTATAGTTATTTAATATACCATCACCTAATGATACAATAAGTGCTTGCTATTCGACTTCCACCGACCGACTGGTCCACTCGTAATCGCGGCTAATACTCACACGCGTACTCCAGCTTACACATACATATTTAGACCCGCTTCTATACATACTCTACAAAAACGTTTTTGATTAAAATATGCATCCACCTGATTGAACATCGAATTAAGTACTTTATTGATCACGGCGACACCTTTTAGTGCAACTGCATTTGCAGAAGTTTCTGCCGGTACTTCCAATTTGATGCATATGCTGAGCATTGTATGAGCGAGATCTATGCATTCCTCGCCGTGACCTAGAATGACAAATTTTGTGGGCGATTCGTCCGTTAAAGATGAAACAGGCTTGTAATGGAAAATTGCGAGCTCTCAATAGACGTTTGGGTAGGTGGAAAAGAAAAAAGATGTAATTCAGTTTTCAAACTCGCGCTAGAATGTGAGTGTTAAAAGAACATCATATAATAAACTACTTATTAAACGCCAAAAATATCAAAAATTTAACGATTTATTCCAGGAACATTTTTCCCTGTTTTTTATTTTTGTGTTTTTTGATTTCGTATTTTTCACTCTATTCTTCTTTTTCTTCTTATTTTTCTTATTCTTTTTCGATTTACGCGTTGTACTAAGCGTCTTAACTTTTTCGTTTAATCTCTTTTCTAAGCGGCGTGACACTCTCTAGACCATGAACGCCAGGCAACTGAGTTCTGAAATTTTTCACACTAAATTTATAACCTAACCCATTCATAAAATTATTAATTTTATCTGAAGCTTTTCTTTCTAATTTTTGACTTGATTCCAAGTGTACCAACTGTACGCGTACCTCGCACCTCTCTGATAGGACGATCCGACATAAACTTTTGATATTCCTCCACCACCGACTTGTGTTCTGTATTATTCTAGTTAATAACTCATTATTACATGGTCATTAAATGGTATGGGAAGTCCAGCATGATCTCTTATATCTATTTGTATCATGCGAAATTAAGTATGAAGCTGAGAAGTGTAATATGGAGAGGAAAACAGTGTAACTTGTGTGGATATAAAAATGTAATTTCGGGTATCGACAGGTATAATACATAAAATCGTTGTTTGTGCGTCACCCGTAATGTGCGGTTCGCAAATATCGCAATAAACAAACTTTTTTTTTGTGGTAAACCACGAGCCCGATTTGGATAATGATTAGCATAATGAGGATTATCTGATATTATTTGCTGTGGCACAAAATCAAGTGTATCTCCAATTGCATTGTCAGTAAGCTCGGATAACTGGTCATCACCTTTAAGAACGTAAAAAAGGGAGTATTTAACAAGTGAATCTTCACCATAGATTTTCGCTTCATTCATTTTTCTCTCATAATTTTTCTCATTTCTCTCCCCAGTCATACTACTCGATACATTTATCATTAGAGCTATCCAAATTTCTATTTGATCAGGCGAATCATGTCTTACATGTAGAAATTTGCTTAGAAATTGTATTTATGTAAGATAAACAGCCCAACGACTCTGCAAACGAATTTCGTGCAATAGTTGCGTGGTGAAGCGAGTCGTAGTATCGTGTGAAAAATACTTCATACTGCTATCGCTCTATAAAATTACGTGAATTGAAGCGTTATTCATATTTAATTTTTCCAGATCGGTAGCAGATATCCAGGAATTGAATTCATCAGAATACCCCATTCACGCGACGCTTTTCTCACGTAATTTCTCTAAATATTCGAGCGGGCATGTACTGCATTTTCTAAATGTTGTAAAACATCAATCTAACGATGAGTATTACTATGGGTGAAGCAGCACCACATACTTTATTTTTAGTGTGCGATTGAATCGTTCGAATACAGCAGCCTTAAAAGGGTTACGTATGGCACGAAATCTTATTCCTCGCCTTAACAAAAAGTTTTGAAAACTCGCACAGAGAAATTCTTTTGCTCTATCACCCTAAAGGTAGACGGGATCGCTTTAAACTTCTTTTCGAGAATACACTCACCAGCAGATAGAGGTATCCGTCGTTGAAATCTTTTAATAGCTTCAAATCAACTAAACCTGCTTCCCACAATTTACCTATATTTTATATATCATAATTTATTCTTCCGAAACGTCGATGAAAAGTTATGTCTATATTATATGAATCTCGAGATTTTAACCACTTAAACACCTTTGCACATGAGACTGTTCCACGCACAGCAGTTGCAAGTTTCTCAATGTCCGAATAAGAGGCTACGTGGGATTGGTCAAAATATATTTCTTCTAACAATTTCATTATTTTAGAAACAATATTTTCCACTAATTATTTTTTTTCCTTCCTTGATACTTAGCCGACCCGGTGCTGTGAGACGTTGTTCGCTTCCTACTTTTACCTGAAGTATCAGTGACACTCTTGTATCCTTTGTTAGCACTAATGCCTTCATCCTCTGTCATTAGTGATTCATTAAATCCAGACGATAGTTTGGGACTATTTTGACCTACTGACTTTCTCAAAGAGATTATATTTTCTTTCCAATATTCTCTATTTCCGACAATCTCTCGAGACATATCGATTTCGCGAAGGATCATGGCAAACTGGCCTCGACCCGGTGGTTTCACCCTTTTTTCAACCTCAATGCATCGTTTATTAGATCACTAACATTTGCATTACTTATAGATTTACCATCTATAACGAGAGAACCATGTGAATCGCATTTTACACGTTTCCGCACATCTGGTTCACGAATTCGTTACAGTAAAACGATTCCTATATTTTAAAAAGTTTCTGTAACAATAATAATAATAACCCTGGAAAAATTTGGTGATAATATAATAATAATATTGATAATAGTCTCGGTGACTCAGGTGGTTAGATGCTCGGAATTGACGTTAGAGGTCCGGGGTTCGATCCCTGAGCCGGTACATATTGGGACAGCCTCGTGCAGACTATTCAATAATCCAACTCTAACAAAAAATGCCTTCGATATATTGGGCTGTAACCATCTTAAGCCTGAGACAAAAATGAGAAATACAATCATAATAATAATAACGCTTTAACCGAAGGCGTTCTTGCGTTGGCGTCGCGGTAGGGCTTGAGCTTTCTTCTCATGACTTTGACGGCTATGCTGGCGGCAGCACTGCTACTGACAGGGTTTCCCATGCCAGACAGGCAGAGAACGAAGAGGAAAGGAACTAAGAGGAACAGCAATACCGAGGCGCCCCTGGAACTATCACTGGAGGCCACAGCATTCAGACCGGTGGTGATAGTGAGCTGCGAGATAGCCAGGCAGGTCTCACTAATTAAACAGCTGGCCAGCAAGAACATCTGAGACAAACGGTGAGCAGTGAAACATCAACTGTGCCTGCTGAGGATGCTTTGGCTAGCGTTAGTTATTTTCATCCAACCACCTCAACATAAATACCGTGGGAGAGCATCAAGTGGGATACCACAATGAAAAAGGAATTTGTGCGTCAATACTATAAAAGTTCAAAGTTTGATACCAAAAGCTAAAAAGGATACAACTTTAAGACGAATATTACTGCAAAGTAACCTCATATAAAGAAAGTAGCACTAAGAGATCTTATCGCTAATGTGTAGGCATCAGGACTAATCTACACATCTCAGAAGACCGAACAACAGAGATTAAAAAACAGTTTGATTTGGCTTGGAAAATGATCACATGATGAAATGGTCACATGATCAAGCAGCGGAAACTGATGATCTTCCTCATCCTGATGATGATCCAGCACCACCATATCCTCCAGAGGCAGATGGCCGACGTGCGGGCAAAAGTTCAGCAACCAAGATGTATTTAAAATGGACATAACATATGAACAGAAATGTTATGCGTCTTTATTTTCTACCAGAGAAAGATGGGAAAAATGTGAGGAGAAAACATCATCGACTCTTCCTAGTTAAGTACCCAGAGCTAGCCACAAGAATAAATGAACAGAATCTAGCAGATCTCAATGTTCTGACTCCTAGACTGCATCGATAAAAGAAAAGTAGTGCAAGAAGGCAACAAAATCGAACCTTTCAGGCAGATGAAAGAAGGTCCTATCATGAACTCTGTGAAAGCAAAATAACCGGAAAGATACCAAAGTCCCTCAATTGGAAGACATGACTAACTACTGGTCAAGTGTTTGGGGAAAAACGAACAGAATCAATTTAGACGCTACGTGGTTACAACTAGAGAAAGCAAGAGCTAGCAATAACCCTGAAATGGAGCTGACTAACACACAGCTTCAGATATTTCAACGCTTTTGAGAAGGGCAAGTAACTGGGAAGCCCCAGGTCCGGACATGGCGCACAACTTCTGGTACAAGTACCTGGCGATTGTACGTCCTGCGTTAACAAGGTCTTTCCAGAAGATCATCGAACACACAGATCTGATGCTAGACTTTAAGTTCAAAGGTACTACTGGGTCCCACTGGGAGCAACTGCCATATAAAAATGACAGTGGATCCCAGTAGATCAAGCACACATGTGGCCACGTCTCACGACCGTAATATAGGTGGTCATAGGGCAAGATGAAATCACGACGGCAGGCTGGCGAAACCCTCGTGTGTCTTGAGGACACGAAGCGACCCAAGGATGACAGCTTTCTACATCGATCTCGCAAGTGCCTAGGCATGTTTTTGGCACGCGGGTATGGCTTTAAGGTTACGAACCAGTGATAGTTTCTTGGAGAACGATTTCAGGCCTCGAGTGGGCAACGGAGACTGCTGTCCGAAAATCGTAGTTCCAGAAAATTTGGCAGTTCTCATTTTGGACAATTGATTCTCTCTCCCTTGGAGCGTTCGGCAGGGCAGGGTCGCGACTAACACCGTAAGAGCGACAAAAATGGTAATAAAGCACTCTTAGGGCCGCATTATGTATATATACATACATATATATATATATATATATGTATATTTTTAAATATATATATATATATATATATACTATATATATATCCTATATATCTATAGTATATGTATAACAATACGTCCCATGGGTTCTAAATTGAGGCGGGAGTTGCTGAATCTCAACTCACTCAACTTCTGTACATGGACGACATAAAAGGTTTGTGCAAGCTTAGAGTCTAAACTGAACAGACTACTTAACATCTTGCTGCAGTTCTCCTATAACATCTGGCTCGCCTAAGTCTGTTTATGGCGTCCAGCCTCAGTGCGTAGAACATTACAAAGGCAATTAACACCTCTGAAATTCCTCTTCCAACATACTCCATTGGTTTGGTCCCCTGGTCCATGACTGACCTTAAGAGGCTGAACAGAATCATCCGCGTAAAAAAGTCTGAGCACCGAATGCACCATGAGAGGACAGCTGTAGAGAGAATAGTTTTTCCTTGGGATTTTTTGGGGTTCTGATTCCGAATCTTAGACCAAATTTACATAATTCATAACAGTTGATCCAATATGGCGGACAAAAAAACATGCAAAATTTATAAATATTTGCGGCAATCAGTGCCCAGGGTTTTTCTGGGTCGCTCATTACTTATACCATGACTTATGAGGACTTATAAGGACTTATACTTATAAGTATATATAAAATGAATGAAACCAGAAAATAATTTGTAAAGTCATATTTTTAAAATTCAAAATGGCCGATCCAATATGGCGGACGAAGAACTTGTAAATTTATAAATCTTCGTAAAAATCAGTGAATCGGGCTTATTTCAGGCTCTGATTTCGAATCTTAGGCCATATTTTCATAATTCAAAACAGCCGATGAAATATGGCCGAAGTAAAAATTAAAAAATTTATAAATGTGTACCCGGTATCAGTACCCAGGGTTTTTCTGTGAAGCTGATTACGAATCTTATTTTTAATTTAATTTTAATTTTAAATTAGTAAAAAAACCTTTCTTATAAACATTTATAAGCCTTTGAAACTTGTAGTCCGCAATTTGTCATCAGACATTTTGCATTTTGAAAATTTAACTTAATATTCGGAATTAGAGCCGAAAAATGTTCGAAGGTACTGATTTTTACTGATATTTATAATATTTTTAAGTTTTTGGTCACCATATTGAATCGGCCATTTTTAACTATAAAAATATGGCCTAAGATTGGGAATCAGAATCCCAAACAATTCCGAGGTACAGATTATTTCAAAAATGTATACATTTTCGAAATTTGCGGTCCGCCATATTGGATTAGCCGTTTTTAATTTTGAAAGTCGGATTTAAAATTCGTAATCAGCGAAAAAACTTTCCCGTATGCAAACTTTCATTAGTTTTACCTATTTTTACTAACACTTATACACTTTTTCATCAATTGAACACCCATGTTGGATCCGCCATTTTGAATTTTTAAAATCTGACTTCAGATTAGTGATGTGCATTTACCGTCATACTCGAGCATGCTCGCTTTTGCTCGGTCATGACCGAGCACAAGCGAGCAGGACTGGTCATTCTCTAATTTCTTATAAATTGAACCCGGTAACAAGGAGTTCATTGAGACGCATAGAATGGCATTTAAAAAAGTAGACACTTCAATGCCTTGAAATGCGTACTAATTGAATTTTTGTCCGAAATGCCATTAAATGCGTTTTATGGCTTGAATCTTGTCTCGTTCCAATCATTTTCAATGCTCACAAATGAAAAGGCATTAAACTGACGTCATGGTAATACTGTTAAGTGAATTGGCGTTAATGCTATTTAATGCGTTTCGCCGAGCCACCCACTTGAATGCCATACAATGCCTTTCATGACACAAAGTATTGAATTGGGTTAATACCATTTAATGCGGTTCGCCGAGCCACCCACTTGAATGCCATACAATGTCTTTCATGACACAAAGTATTGAATCGGGTTAATGCCATTCAATGCTGTTTCGAGATCTTTTCAGTTGAATGCCATACAATGCCTTCTGCGGCAGATTGCATTGATAAGGCTAATGCTATTTAAGAAGAATAGGAACCATATAGGAACTGAGGAACAGACGCGAAAGTGATATAGTAGCCGAAAAGTGAGCATGGTCATTGTATTTCGTTGTGGAACATTCTCGCATGTTGATACTTTTTAGTGATAACTGCAAGATGTTCGCGTATGTGCTTTTACTCTCGCGAAACGTTTCAACAAAAGTTCATACGTCAAGAATAAAAAATGTGATGCCGGGAAGCATTCGCCAACGCAAATTTACCACATCCTCGTCTCTCTGAATAACGGTGGAAAGGCCGACATACAGGAGGGAGTAATATTAAAATCAGCGGGTAAGTTGAAAAGCTTTTCAATTTAAGGCCATGTGAGCATAACCTCAACATTTTTTTTTACATTTTTTTCAAAACCAACTTACGTTCACACAAAACGCGATATCGAGTTGAAAATTTGGGAAATCATATGAGAAGCACTAAGAAACGTTTGTCTGGTCCTAAATTTTTATAATTATAAAAAAGTTTTTTTTTTTAAATTGTTTAGTTTGCTTTCTTCATAATTATTCTGTTATGTAGCATATACTCAGTTTCCTTCATTTCAATGCCATTAAATGCCCTTTCATTAACTTCACATTCATGCCAATGCCTTTTAATGCTGTTCATTTTAAGTTTTTATTTTAATGCGTTTCATTGCGCCTTGCGCATTAATAAGCAGTCAGACAAAAATGCAATTAAAACGCATTGAAACGTTCCAATGCGTTCCAATGAACTCCTTGTTACCGGGAATGTATGTTGGTAACAAAAATGACTGCAATACACAGTTAAACCTGTTATTCTAATAATGACCACATTTCTGTATCTAGAAAGATGTAGAATATTGAAAATATATAAAAAATGTACATCAGACTGTTAGTAGCAGACGACTATTGGGAGAAAATGGCTGAATTTAGCGGGCTATTTGAAATTCTATTCTATAAATATTAAGATTATTTTATTCAAATAAATTGAATTAGTATATTTTGTAATAAATTTACCACTTCTAACATTAATTACTTAATGTCACATGACTGGAGTTTGAGATTGAAGTACTGCAATCATTTCTGGCAAGTACTTTAAGTAGTATGTATGTATTTTTTTATGTCATGTGTTTAGAAATAAGAATATGAATACATTTAAATTGTATTCATAGGCCAGTGGAAATAGCTAATCAATTTACACAAATTCTGAAGGTCTACAAAAAAATTGTATATTTGTTTTTTCATGTATTGAACATAAAATACAATTTTGTAAAACGAGATCGGGACGGCAATTTGCTTAAAAAAATTAATTTTCAAAATCTGCCCTCCATTGTTCCACGAAAATTCATAACATTTTGCAAACTTGAATGAGTTACTATAAACTCAGTCTCTATCCTGTATTAAATTTTCAATAAGTTCGTGATGCAAAAATATTATTAATTATAAACAAATTATTATTTTGTTAATCACTCCCCAACGAAAATACCGAAGGTTTTGCAAAATGTTGTAATTGCTTTTTTCCATTGACAAGTAACTATTGTATGATCTTCAAAACTAAATACATAACGCAAATTATCGTTTTTTAAATTGATTTTGCATTTTTTGCAATTCGACTCATAAAGTTCCTGCGAGAATTGAAAATCTTGCGTTTTTGGGTAGCAAATGTTGGAAATGTCGAAATTTAAAAAATATTACATTTTCAAAACTTTGCACGACCGGCAACAATATTAAAATTGCAATTAAACAAATTAGGTACTTTGTTAAACTAGCGAAAAAATACAAACATTTCGCAAATCGTACTGAGTGGTAATTAACTTAGTACTAACATCATATTAGATTTGCAAACTGTTTACTACGTGGCAACATTGATAATGATAAACAAACTTCTTTTTTTTAAATATCCCCCAGATTAAATTCTCAAGGTGTTGCAAAAGGATTTTTTCTTACTATTGAAGAGTTCCATATAGTTTGTAACGGATTTACTGGTTTTTTTGATTTGATAACGCTGTGTGGGACGAATACTACGATCCATTGCATTATATATAATTTTCGAGTGAAAATTTTTGATAAGTGAATAATTTTTTAAAATAATTTTTATAAGGTAATGGGAGCATGATTACAAATTTCAATTCATTTTGAAAATTGAGACAATTGTATATTATAAGACAAGTGTGAATAAATAAAGATGTTGCCTTTCCTCCCATGTAACTATTTAGTGTATTGCATATCGAGGGACGAGAGACGACCATTTTTATAACGCATCTACCGTAATTTTGATTTGATATATCTGTGGAACGAGTCAAGAGTAGCATTTTTGTTCTAAAGGTTTGAAACTCTACTTTCAACGCGCTCCATCAAACATCAAAAGTGTAACTTCCAATAACTGAGTTATGAAAACAAAATTTCTATTATAATATTCAGAAATAAATTTTTTTTTAAATTTATAGTTTCGCCGTTATTGATTGAGATAGTTTACCTTTTTTAATTTTTCAAAGGCCATTCGTGAGTTATTGGTTTTTTCTGAATTTTCACTGTTTTGTAACTGTTTTTTTTTGGGACATTGAAAAAAAAAACCTATTATTTTTATTAATTCTTTTCTTTGAATTCCTGTAACAAACAAGAGAAATTGGGAGGTTCCTTTTGCAATACCTTGAGAATTTAATCTTGGGAATAATTTAAAAAAATATAAATCTGTTTATCATTATCAATATTGCCAAATAGTAAATAGTTTTCAAATCTAATATGATGTTAGTACTAAGTTAATTATCACTCAGTACGATTTGCGAAATGTTTGTATTTTTTGGCTAGTTTAACAAAGTACCTAATTTGTTTAATTACAATTTTAATATTATTGCCGGTGGTGCAACGTTTTGCAAATTTAATCTTTTTTAGATTTCGACATTTTCAACACTTGCTACCCAAAAATGCAACATTTGCAATTCTCGCAGGAATTTTATGAGTCAAATTGCAAAAAATGCCAAATTAATTTAAAAAACGATAATTTGCGTTATGCATACAGTTTTGCAAATAATATAATAGTTTCTTCTCAATGGAACGAAGCAGAAACAACATTTTGCAAAACCTTCGGTATTTTCGCTGGGGAGTGATTAATAAAATAATAATTTGTTTATAATTAATAATGTTGCCGTATCACGAACGTTTTGCAAATTTAATACAGGATAGTGACTGAGTTTATAATTACTCACTCAAGTTTTCAAAATGTTTTGAATTTTCGTGGAGCAATGGAGGGCAAATTTTGCAAATTAATTTTTTTTAATAAATTGCCGACCTAATCACGTTTTGAAAAATTGTATTTTATGTTCAACATATAAAAAAACAAGTATATAATTTTGACCTTCTATATCATTTTCAGACTGCACTTGAAAATTCATATTTCCTGCACTTAATTTATTTACCACGAAGTATAAGATGCCATAATATCTCATAATTCACTTTCAAATTCCAAAATTTACTTCATTTTCATCAAATAAACCACATATTTTGAAACATTATTTCAAATAGCCCGCCAAAATTCCAACATTTTACCTGAATTATCGTCTGCTGCGAGCAGTCAGAGAGGCATTTCTTTATTTATTTTATTATTATATACATTTCTAAGAGCTGAAAAATATATACGAATAAAGGAGATGTCTCAAATTCTTACTTCAATTATTTGTTATAGTTTAAACACGTTGCCTTTGCTTAAAATTAAACAATGACCGCTCTTGCTCGCTCTGCTCGGTCATGACCGAGCATGCTCGGTCTTGCTCATGCTCGAGCACGAGCACCGTGGTAAACGTCCATCACTACTTCAGATTCATCATCAACAATATCATAGACATAAAATAATACATTGCAAATTTTTCAAAATTTAATGTACATAAAAGTGTGCAGGTATAAAAATAATTTTTTTCTCGATAAAAACGAAACTACACAACTTTAGTCGCTTGTACTAATTGTAATTTGACGCGGTTACAGATTTTGACACTGTTTTCGCCAAATTGCGCCACTGTATGAAGGCCCAGAATATAGGGCCAATAGGGATGACTGGAGGATGGGAGCCGAATAGTAACACAATCAAAAATTAGATGGTGCATTCGGTTTTTCGACCCATTCAAGGCTGCCGTGGAAGATGGTATATTCCAGGCGCTGATTCAAGAAGGTTTTGATGGGACCCATGATTAACATTTTTAGGGCGTGCATAGCAATGGGATATATATATATATATATACACCAAACATAGTTGTAGGAAGTGCGGTTCTAAACAATCGAACGCGCAGGGCTCCCGACAATGGGTCGGACAACAATGCCGACTACCCTAGAGTTGGGGGGAGCCAATCAAGACGGAGTCAATGCGATTGACCAGCAGAATCTCATTACTTTTAAGTGGACGGATCGACTCAGAGACGACCTGCTGGAGTGCTATGATACCAGTATGGCACGGAAAGAAAAGGTTACATGGCGCGACTACATGCTCTGTTGTGCGAGAAACTCCCAGAGTTCTCGGATTTTTCGCAAAAACGTTTGCGAAACCGTGTCGAGGACCTCCGGAAAATGGGCTATATAAGCGGAGCGCCTACACAACCGCAGCCAGAACACAAGCCGGCAACAGAGAAAGAGAGGCGACAGCACATATAGTTGCAAATGGACAAGATCCTCTTCTTAAAATGGGCAGGAAACACGAAGAAGTGGGCAAAGGGGCGTTTCTGTACAAAGCAGCGGAGGAGGCTGCTGAAACACTCGGCCTTGGCTCCAATATCAGGGGTGAGCAAAATGCATCAAATCTTATCCATCTCGAGTACTCACTGCTGAAGGCCCGGATTAAGAAAGCACAGGAAAAAAAACTTCCGCGAACAGCTCCTCGATAAGAGGATGCACGGCATCTTCCACAGAAATGTTGAAGATCAGTCGATGTCGTATACTCTAACGTTTGCTTTCCTTAGATCACCCTCATTGAAGACGGGCACGGAGGGCTTCATTTTGGCATGTCAAAACGGTGTCATTTCCACTCTAGCATACCGTCGCCACATTTTGAGCCAAGATATTCCCGATGATAGCTGCAGAGCGTGTCATGCACACCCCGAGCATCTAGGACACATACTATCTAGTTGTCCAACTCATGCGGGAACGACCTACATCCAAAGGCACAATGCGGCACTAAGAGTGCTTTATTACCATATCTGTCACTCTATTGGCATTAGCCCACATACCTCTCCGCTAAACGCTCCTAGAGAAATAGAGTCAATTGTCGAAAATGAGAAGTGCCGCATATACTGGAACTTCATATTCTCAACAATTGTTTCTGTTGCGCACTCGAGGCCTGACATAGTTCTCCTTGACTTCGAGAAACGAACCATGTTCGTTATCGAATTTTCGGCACCAGCTGACAAAAACGTGACAGCCAAGGAGAGCGAAAAGAAAGAGAGGTATAAAAACCTTATAAGGGAGTTGCGACGGTTATACCCGGAATATTCTGTCAAGCTAAACGTCTTGATCATCGGCGCTCTTGGAGGTGCCAAGGTTTCACTGGTTAATAGCCTGAAAAGCATCCCTGCGTGTCAACAAAATGCTGAGACACGTGCGGGGAAAAATGCAGAAGGCGGTCGTCCTTGGATCACTCAGTGTCCTCAGGGTGCACGAGACTTTTGCTGGATCATCGTATTGAGTTCGTCGCAGACTGTCACCACCTATCTCACGGTCGTGAGACGTGGTTACAGCTGAAATTTTACCGCGATTTCGCTGGGAGCGGGTGCAATTTTTCAGATTAGCACCCGCTCCCGGCGAAATCCTGCGGTTGTCCTTATGACAAACTTTTAAATGTATATATATATGGGATACATGTGAGTCGATGTTCATAGCAATCAGTTTGCCTCACAGAAAAGCAATTCCAGTATTCAAAAAGCAGGACGAACATGGGATGTAGCGATAGCAGCGTTTCTAGACTAGAGGGTGGCTTCAGTAACACCACTACAGATTCTATATTCAGTTCTGCTGAGATACATGGTGTATGCACCACTGTTAGTAGTTGGATACGCTCAGTGCTACGCGATTCGATTGTTCAGTCTTCGGTCCACGGTTGAAACCTGAGAGTATTGCTCAAAAGGGGTAGCCCGCCGAGAGGAGTTATATACTCCACCCTGTGGGCACTTTTCATTGATAATTTGATTCGTAGATTAACCCCAACAGCCGCATTGTAGTCTATCTTATGTTTGCCACCGCTGCACCTTCTAACATGCTGAAAGAATACTCGCTCATGAAGCCCTTTATGATAATCTTCCTGAAAAGAAAATACTGGCATGATGAACAGAGGAGAAGCAATTTATGTACAATGAGAGGACTCGACTGGTATACAGGCGGCTCTAAAGACTCCCTTGGCTCTAGAGGTCGAGTGCTTGAGACGAAACCTTGCGCGGAGATAACAATAACACTGGGCAAATTTCCTACCGCATTTCAAGCTGAAATCGTAGCCATAAAGACCTGCCTAGAGAACGTTCGTAAACGTGTGTTTCTTAACCACCACATTTACATATACTCCTATAGTAAAGCTGCTTTGAGAGCTCTCAAATTAGGATAATTCACATCCAGACTTGTCTGGTGTTGCCTACAAGAGCTTCTCGCAGTATGACATTGAACATTAAAGTTAACGAGAAAGCAGATATGCTTGCAAAAAGTGGGACTATAAAAGCTCTCAACGGCCCTGAACTCTGGAGCTTCGTATGCTCCGTCTAAGTATGCCATTGAACAGTGGCTCTTGGAGGAACACGCGAGGTATTGGAGGATGGTTGATTACTATAAAATAGTGGTTTAAATGCTCACGGGCCACTGCCGCTTAAATAAGCACGTAACTAACATGAAGATCGACAGCGACCCTCGATGTCGAAAGTGCGGCATCCGTGAGGAAACAGCACATCACATACTCTGCGACTGTGATGTACTTGTAAAGCTCAGAGTGAAGCATTTTGAAATCATTTCTGTGAATCATACGATCTTGTAGAATAATAGATTTAATCGTTCATCTGTATTGCGATATTTATAATCAAAACAAATTTCTTTTTAACGGAGTCGAGATGTATCTTTGACTCGTACGTACTGAAGATGCTTTTGCCTCATGGATCACGTTAGGACATGCACACGCGGAAGCTGTTACACAAGGAACAGTAAAATACCCGATACCAAGAGTCGAGGTTAAAGCGCTGATTTTACGCGGCGGGATTTACGGTAAAGCTCTTGGTAATGTTATTCTCGGACAGTTGTCTAAAAGAATAATTATCGGTTTGGGCAAGAACAGAGTCTTCAATGGAAACAGAGAGCTTGAGCTATTTAACGTTCAAAATTATAAGATTAATTTCTCATTCCTTTACGTCCATGGCACACAAATAGTCTCCAAACATCTGCAATCAGATTTTGCCCAAAAGAATCTTTACGTTGATGCTTATCACACTTTTTTCTCTTGTAGTGCTATTCACTTCTGTAATGATATTGATTGAAGTTGAGACGGTCCGTTCTTCGGAGGAGGTTCTTCTGGTTCAAATAATTTACCTGTCATTGGAGAGAGAACATTTGAATTCGAAAAAGCATTACTCAAAGGACGCTATCAATCGGGATTCTCCTTCGACATATTCCAAACGACATTTCAAGGATATTATTTTTATTCTGCTTGAATTAAAATAATAGGAGTGAGTTTGTGGAAATCTATTTTTATTTTTTATTTAGTTTATGCATGATTGTAACGACTTTGCACTCCATATTTTGTGGAAACCTCGTTGTGCATGTTTGCATTTAGAGAAGGAAATGAAATAAATGACAATGTAGTGCGTGCAACATTTATTGTAACGACTTTGCACTTTATCTCATATTAAAGACCTAGTTGTGCATGGTTGCACCAGCTACTGAAATTTGAATTGACAATTTTAGTTTTGGTTTTTCAAAATGAATGAAACCAGAAAATAATTCGTAACGACTTTGCACTTTATCTTATGATAACGACCATGTTGTGCGAAGGAAATTTTGGTTTATGAATTAATATTGGAGGAGAATCCTACTTGCTTATTTTTATTTAAGAGTGATTTTCTAAATCAATTCACACAATTTTAAAATACGCAATCATCTCTCCCTTGAGTGAATCCACAATCTGTGTTTTTGTTTTAGATTAGAATTTAAAACTGAGTGGGAAATTTTTAGTTGTGAGGATTAATCTTACTCAATTGTAGTTTTTTTTCTTTCGAATTTGGTTGTAAAATGTTTAGGGCTAGTTGTAACTTCCTATCAGTATTGGAGTCAACTTTTGTAGTTGCTTGCAATTTACTGAGCAGGAAAAAGTAAACGCAATTTGAACGAATCTCTCAATGAAAATAAATATCATTGAGATAAGTTTAAAATTGCAACACAACTATTACTAAAAATTCTATAAATTTTAGTAAATTAAAGATCATTAACGATAATCAACCAACTGCAATTATGATTAAATTGAGAAAGTTAATAAAGACAGAATCGATCCCCGGTTAAATAGACGATAATGTAACAAAGTGATTGCTCGGAAGGATTTTTTCATTTTGTCCAAAGTAGCGTCACAAGTCGGTAAAATATTATAACATTGGATAGTTGCACCACTTTATCCCTTCTGGGATCTTTGTAGCGCTGCGAAACAACAAAATAATTGGCTTGCTTGTTATTTTCACGGCATCGAGTGGTTTGAGGGAGACACTCTTACGAAGTATCTACATTCAAATCTTCTTGATGTCGCAAAACCCGCTGTTGAGATATATACCCGCGGCTGGGAAAAAACTGCACTTTTGCTAAATATTATAAGTAGACCGATTATCAGCCTGGAAGAATTAATCTGTGCCACAAGGGAAAAACTGGAAACCAATAAGATTACTGTTTTCATGACGAAAAGAAATAATATATCGCTTCGCTGTATTACACGTTGCAGTCAGAGTACACCAAAAACACATGAATGTTCTAAAATTGACAATCTTGAGAAGGCAGTCCTGGAAATTGAGACGGGCGCGGTCGTATTTGTATTATGTTTTTGAATCATGTGCAGTGATTTTTTATTGCGTGATTTTACCAAGCCTTTTAGCAAAACCCTGGTAGAAAATGACGGTATTGCTGCGAATTTGTATGAAATTATTTTTAAAAATCTGCCCAATGCGCAGGCACATTCTTATCGTGCGCGGCTCGCTGCACTTACAAGTTTAAGCGCGCCTTTTGTGCGCGTATGTTGGATCTCGCGCTTCGTACTCGATAATGTATTTTCCTCGCGCTACGCGCTCGGTCTTTGTGCTTCCCCCACATTTGTGCATGCATCTTTTAAAATTAAAGGTAAATCCATCGATGACTATAATTTTGTGATTGTGAATTCTCTTTTGTTAAAGCTCCTTCGGATTTAACGAATACATTCCCATAACGTACTCCGCGCACGATTAAAATTTGTCCAAAACGCGCAATTATCTACATTAGTTTCAACACTATTATTTATACAAACGGAATTTTTTTAATCGCTGTAATATTTGTTTCTTAATTGGCATTAATCTTTATTCGCAGCTATCCTGAAAAATGTATCATTTCAATAAATGTATAATTATTATTACTTTTCATTGTCTTGTTTGAAATTTTTTTTGAAGTGTGTGTCCTGTCAATAAATATTTTAAAGCAAATTTGCGAACTATTTTGGTTTTTAACATTTTATTGTAGCTTGTGTCGTTTTTCGTAAAAAATTTATTCTTAATTTTTATTTTATTTTTTACGATTAAAATAAAAACTACGCGTCGTATCAAAAACTAATTAATAATAGACTTGTCGATCATGTTTTGGTGAACAACTTTTTTCTATTTATTTTTTTTCTTACCTTGTGATTTTTTTCCAAAAATTTTAATTTGTTTACGATTCAAAGAAAAACTACCTGTAGTGTCAAAAAACAATTTATAAAAAATTTGATCTTTTTTTTTGTGAACAACTTTTGTCTTCTCATTTTTTACCTATTTCTTATCGTTTTCTAACAAATTTATTTTTTATATTTTTATTGTTATTTTTTACGATTAAAAAAAAAAAACACGCATCCTATCAAAAAATGATTTTTTCTGTATTTTTATTTTTCTTTATCTGGCCTAGTTTTACCACAAAATGGAATTTTTTATTTTTCATAACATTTTTCACGATTAAAACAAAAATGATGCGTCTTATAAAAAAATGTTTCTAACAAAATTTGTTCGTATTTCTAAGATGAAAAATTTTGCTCTTCAACATTTTTCTCATATCTCGTATAGTTTTGGCACAAAATAAAATTTTTGATTTTTCAAAAAACAGTTTCGATCGATAAAACCAGAACCGTTCGTAAAAATTGTTTTTTCTTACTTGCTGGGTCTCAAAACGTGGAGATTTGATGCAAACCGATAAGGTCAAATTTTACATAAAACTATAATACCTTTTCATTGGGATGAGAATGTAAAAAGTATAAAATTAAACCGAGTGTTTTGCAGAAATCTGAAGACAGGTTTCAAGGTGGGAATTATAATGACAGGTTTATTAAGTCACGTCTTGAATCCTGTGTTCAATCTTGCTTTTTATAACATGCTACTTTATATGTAGCATCAAGCACATTTTTTCTGTATTTGTTTATTAATATCTATAAGTCTTAAATATCTCTCTTTTCATGATGCGTGACTTATATGTCCTTACATATGTTATTATATATTAATAATATTAATTTAAAAAATTAATTATTTAAGAAAATTCGCTCTTAAAATTCTTCACAAATTTTTTTTTTATTCACTGCTTGTAATAGCTCATCAATATTAAAAAGTAATACATTTTCAACAACAACAAAACTTTTACTTGTTTCCGGGATTGTTTTTTTCAATTGTAACTTTCAAACTTGTAAATAATAAGTAATGATTGTGAATTATTAATGTTGAAAATATACTTTTTCGACACTACGTTGAGAGTGTGTGTGTGAAGGAGTGGGACGCGCATGCGTTCCAGAGTACGGGCCCAGACAGTCAGTCAGTAGAGCTCAAAGAGACAGGGAGTGCAGTTCCACCGATGAGGCGTAAGCGTAAAAGTAACATTGGACATATATTTTGGCAATTCCTCATTCTTTGAGACCAGGAAAAATCATTTCATCGGACATTTCCGATCTAATTCCATCTAACGAGGTAACATCTCGGTATTTATACATCTAAGCTAGATCTTCGTGATTTGTTTTTTCCTACTTTGGCCTGCTTGCTTTACCTGGAAATGTGAAGAAGAGATTGGAGGTTTCATTTTTTTTTATACACGGAGCAACTTGTCCAAGCGTTTCCATTATGGTTTCAGGGTCAAATCAACAGAACCGTCAACTATCGTAGAGGTCAACAAACACGAAATATTTTCTGAATCCACTCAAATAGACTTCTGCTACCCGCTTCCTTAATGCTCGCCAACTTTCCTTTCACCTCGCTGTCCTATAAATTTCCGTCTTATTTTGTTTTTCGCTTGGAACGTGCATGACTCAACACCGTACTTCTGCTTTAATTTGCTTAGACTTTTATTTTGCTGAATCCTTGACCACTGCTTATTGACCCCAGCTTCTAAAACCTATAGCGTTAAGGATTCATTAAATTCCATTTGAGTGTATTTAGAAACGTTTAAAACCTATCTCCCGGATATGATTCCCGGAAATGGTTTGACGGTTTAACATTACTATTCCATGCAGCTTTTTCTTTCTCTCTCTCTTTTTCGCACTGATTGAGGGAGGTCGGCAAGATGTATATTAAGATTTATATCCAACTTAGTTTAAAAGGCGGGATACTTCGTGCACTTGATTTTTTGAACTCGACCTAATTTATCCCTTTCTAGGTTTTCGACATTCTCTACCATGTATCCACCCGGATTCGCCGGGAGGCCAAGTTTTCGGGGCTCGGACTCTTCCCCTCGGAATGCACGAGGATTGGCCCACGGATCTTCGCACGGGCGGGCACCGGAAATGGTGTCTTCCTCGTCTGTGAGTGGGAATTTCTCAAGGCACCGGGGTGCATCCCCTCGCATTGGCACCACCAATAGACCTGGTTCATCCCCACTCCAGGCTACCACTCACAAAGAAAGCCGCCTCGATATCACGAATAAAAGCTTCGAGGACAACCAAGCAGCTGCGCTAATGCACTCATCATTAAAGGAGACGCCTGAGTTTCCGACCGACCCCCGTCCCCAAGACGCCGGTGAAGCAAATCGTCCGAATGAAGGGTATTTGAGAGAAAACTCTCCAGTGCATGAATATACTGAGAGTCACATTAAGTGGTCGAAGCCTAATTCTGTTTCACCCCTATACCCGAGGAATGCTTTCCCCTCCATTTTTAGTTTTTCTAGAGTGCCGAACTAGTGGGAGAAAAGTGGGGAAGTACGACCCGCTCGCATTGGCCGATAGGATTAGAGCGGTCATTTCAGGTTCCAGGCAAATTTTTCGAAACGGACAGAATCGCGTTAAAATCATTTGTGGACACAACCAAGACGCGAACACCCTCGTAACCTCTCATGATCTAAAGGAGCAGGGATATTCGGTTTTCATCCCCCCCTCTCTGATCTATAAAAAAGCCTTTATAAACGGAGTGCCATTGAGGTATTCCGCTCTGGAAATTTCAAGCATAACAATGGAGGAGGTTAGGAGCACAATTCTTTCCACCAGACGCCGAACGAAGGTCGATAACACGCTGGACGAACGGGTTGAATTCGTCTTCGCCTGCTCGAAAGTTCCTCGTCTTATCTTCCTATCCAGTTTCGGCTACAATATCACTCCGGTTATCCCCCCTCCTAAAAGATGTTATTCTTGCCAGCGCTTTCGGCATGGTTCTGACCAGTGCAGGGCTTCCAGGCCGACTTGCGAGTTCTGTGCGGAGTTTCACAGGACGGATGAGTGCCCTAATAAGCTCGCCTCGGTTCGCTGCGTTAATTTTGGGGGTGGACACATGTCTTCATCCAGATTCTGTACCATCTACCACTTTGAATTTGAAATAATGAAATACCGATTTTGGAATGACTGCGGCTTTTGGCAACACCCGGGAGTTCGAGGTTCTCCGGTCCATTCCCCCCCGGGACCTATCCTTCGCACCCCTTTCAGAAGGGAGAGCTCTGCCTCTGATACCCCTATCCCTCCCACTGACACGGTATTCACGGAAGGGGGTGATGATCCGCTCAGGGCAGCAGCTTCCTGCCTCCTGGAACTCAGTCGCAATACTGACTCCACTCTTGAGGACTTCCTGAATAATTCCTCAGAACGCTCAGCACTAATAGATACGGGGCATAAGGACTCTTCAGCTTAAAAAGGCCATTCTTCTGAAGACTTCTTAATCTTTGCTAAATTCTAGGAATTAATTTTATTCTAACTTAATTTTCTCTGTAAGCCCTAGAATATCCAAATCTGTTAAGCTTCGTTATTGCTAGTACTTAATTCTACGTGTTCAGGTCATGTTAGGACTCCTATATTGTTATTAGAATTCTTTAAACATTCATTATCTCTTGAAATCCTAGTTAACGTTTAACAATCTGAGCACTCGTTAATCTTCTGGAATTTAGTTTTGAATTCCTAACACCTCTTTGCAATCTCTCGAAAGCCATTAAAAAAAAATAATGAAAAAAAAATAAAAATAATAAAAAACAATTTGTCAAGTTTCCTAAATTTTCTTACTAAATCCTCGGTAATTTTTCTTTGTTATTTTAGAAATCGTTGGAATTTGATAAATTTTTAGCAACTCGTTGTGAATTCCTAACATGTTTTTGCAATTTCTTGAAAGCTGTTAGAAATCTATCTAGTAGGTTTAATAAATTTCTTATTAAACCCTCGGGAATGTTCTTTTTGTTATTCTAGAAGCCATTGGGAATTTGATTAATTTTAGCATCTTAATTGATTCAAGGTGGGTTTGGAATCTTTTTGAAATCTCTAGAATCTCTAAATTTCTTACGGAACCTTTCCAGAAGTGTAGGATGTTATAGTACGACCTTTGATTTTTTGTGAAGTATTCTTCTTTATTCCAACGGCCATACCACGCTGAAAAACCCAGTTCTCGTCAGATCACTGAAGTTAAGCAGCGTTGGACGCGGTTAGTACTTGGATGGGTGACCATTCAAGAATACTGACATGAGTGCTGTTGGCACATCGTGGGTGTGGTGAGCCCACACTTGTAGTTATTTATAACTACAAGAAAAACCTAGAAACACTACCCGAATCGGGTAGTGTCACGCCTACCCTGAAAGGGAAATGGTTTAATGGTATATATATTCTTGAATTTTTGTTAAATCTCTGGAATTTTTTGTTTCCTGCTTTTTATTTTTGGAGATTGTTGGTAATTTGTTAAATCTTGAATAACTTGCTAAATTCAGATAATAACTTTGGGAATTTTAAATATTCATTACCCCTTGAGAAACTAGTTAATGCTTAACAACAAGAACACTTAGAAATCGTCTGAAATTCAGTCTTGATTAATTAAAAATTCTTCTTTTAGCCTCTAGAAAGTTGTTAGAAAACTATTTGTTAAGTCTCCTAAAAACTTTTTGATTACTAAATTCTCGGTAATTTTCCTCCTTGCTATGTTAGAAATTCTGGGAAATTCAATAAATAATTTAACACTGTAATTAATTCTAGGTAGCTTTGAAATTTTTTCCGATTCCCTAAAACCTCTAAAAGTCTCGTAAATTTCTCTCTCTCTGGAATGTGAAATCCAGGTAACATCTCTTGGAATTTAAAAAATGTATTATCTCTTGAAATTCTTGTAGATATCAGAGTACTTTGTAATTTGCTGGAATTTAGTTTCGAATTACTAACTTCTCTTTCTAACCTCTTGAAAACCGTAAAAATACTAGCTGTTAACTCTACAATGTTTTACTACATAACTGTTAAATCTCCTTTGGAGATTTTAGAAATCGCTGGCATTTCATAATTCTTTCACATCTCAACTAATTCTAGTTAGGCTGGGAACCTGTAGGACTCTTAAATCTTAAAAAAAATTTGTGAAGTATTATTAAATTTTTGTTAAATCTTTGGAATCCTTTTCTTCCTTTCGTTATTTCAGAGGTCGGTGAAATTTGATCAATCTTAAGATTTTATGAAATTCAGGTAACATCTCTTGGAAATTTTAAACATCTATTATCCCTTGAAACCTCTAGATGACTTCCAGAGTACTTAGGAATTTTCTAGAATTTAGTTGTATTTGTATTTGTATTTATTCATGAAAAGTTCCTAGGGCTAAATAGCCCTATAAGGAACAGGTGATACATATAACAATTAAAATGTGACGGCGATCGATTTGACGATTGAAATCAAAAATAGGTATTAACAAATGTAAAGAACTAAACTATAATACAAAAAATTGGATCCGGGCTATCAACAGAAGGTTACTATATATATATATATATATATATATATATA
>CAKNYM010045588.1:28899-47896 GCA_932195095.1 Andricus curvator | reverse complement strand
CCCCCCCCCCCCTGCCCTTTTGAGAATGCTCCACTCTTATAAATTAAGGTGTAAATATCGTGAGTGAGAATACGTAAAAATGTTCTCTTTGTATAAGGCATAGGGGACGCGATATTTTCACATAGGTACTCCCGGCCGGATGCCCTTATTTGGCGGTGAGGCCCGACCGGGCCTACTAAAGTTATGGAAAGAAAAGCAAACACCGCTGCGAACCACTTTGGGTGTATAATGTATATGTTAGGCTCAAAGACCGAAAACGGCCAAAGACCGAAAAAACAGCCACAACGCGTTCTGGCCGTTGCAGAAATTCCAGAACGCGTTGTGGCTGTTTTTAGAACGGTCCAGGACCTAAATAAACGACCAGAACGCGTTTTGGTCGCTTTCAAAACAACAGGTGGAGGGCAGGACGGAAATGGAAGTAGGAGACGGGGGTGTGGGGGGGGGGGGCGAGATTGAAGGTATTTGGGAGAGGGTATAGAATATGATAGAAGAGAAAGTGGGAGAGCGTAGGAATGAAAAGGAGGAGAGGGCGGGCAGGGAAAGGATAAGGGTAATGGATTTGAGAATGGAGAGAAAAGAGAAGGCAGACAGGAGAAATAATATTGTGATAAAAGCGTTGAAGCTAAAGAGCGGGGAAGAAAGGGAGGGCGTGGAAGCGCTGCTACAGGGCATAGGGTGGGTTAAAGGCATGGTAGGGAAAGTTAAGTTGTAGGGAAGAAAGGAGAAGGATAAGTAGTTAAGGTGCTGTACTGGAACGTAGCAGGGGTAAAGAAGAAGGATGATGAGTTCTGGAGGTATATCCAGGAATTTGATGTTGTGGTACTGGTAGAGGCGTGGGTAGAAAGAAAGGAATGGGATAGAATAGAGCCAAAGCTGCCAAGGGGGTATAGGTGGAGACTCCAGGAGGCCGTCAGAGTGAAGAAGAAAGGGAGGGCTAGTGGGGGAATTATAACGGGGGTTAGAGATGGATTAGAGGAAGAAGTTCATGGAGAGGAAGAGGGGGAGGGAGTGCAAATGAGGGAAGTAAAGATAGGAGGGGTAACGTGTAAGTTTGTGACAGTGTACAATAAGGATGGGATGGAAAGAATTAAAGAAAGGGTGGAAGACGTGCTACGCGAAAGAGAGGAGGGTATAGTGGTACCGGGTGGTGATTTTAATGCGAGGTTGGGGAGAGAAGGGGGCCTTTACAGGGAAGGGGAGAGCTTCGAAAGGAAATCGAAGGATAAGATAATAAATAAGAAGGGGGAGATTCTAAGGGACTGGATGGAGCATAGAGGCTGGGCGGTGGCGAATGGTATGGCAACAGGGGACGAAGAAGGATAATACACATATGTAAGTAAGGTGGGTGTATCGGTGATAGACTTTGTGGTCATGAATATGCAAGGATGGGAGAAGACGGACAAATTTGCAGTAGAGGGGAGGGTGGAATCAGACCATCAGCCATTAAGACTGTGGATAAGAGGGGAGGGTGGCGGAAGGCAAGGTGGGGAAGAAGCCTCGATAGGAGAGAGGGTGACGTGGACGAGGAAGGATATAGAGAAGTATCAGGAGCAGTTAGGAAAGGTACGCGTTGAAGGGGATTTGGTGGAAGAGATATGGGAGGATCTGAAAGAGAAGGTGAAAGGGTGTGTGCAAAAGAAGGTATTTAGAAAGAAGAAGGGAGGAGTACGTAGAAATGAGGAAGGGGTTTAGATTGATGTGTAAGAGAAAAGAACAGGAAAAGGAGAACGATCTGGAAGAGGAGTTAGGAAATGTTAAAACAGAGGGGGACGTCTGGAAGATAATAAATAGGTTTAGGAAGCGTAGAGTGGGGTTAAGCGAGAAGATAGGGAGTGAGGATTGGAGGGAGTTTTTTAAAGAATCATTTCAGGGCTCAGATTCAAGGAAGTGAGATGATGGGAGTAGAAGAACGGGGGAGGCAGAGATGGAGGAGTTGAATGTCGAGTAGATAGAGAAACAGATAAGGAAGTAAAGAAGGTCAAAAACAGCAGGGGTGGACGGGGTAGATAACGAAGCATGGCTGTTTAGTACACAAGAGGTTAGGGAGAGGCTGAAAGAGGTAGTTAAGAAAGTATGGAGAGGGGTGGGATTCCCAGGAGGGTGGAGATAAGGGTTAATAGTGCCACTGTATAAGAAATGAGATAGGGATAGACAGGGAAATTATAGAGGGATTACGCTAATGAATACGGCGTATAATGTATACGCGATGGTGTTGGCGGAGAGGTTGCGGAAGGATGTCGAGGGGAAAGGAATATTGCCGGAGACGCGGGCGGGCTTTAGGGCCGGTAGGAATACTATAGAGAATATCTACGTTCTGCAGCAGGTGGTGGATAGAGAATTAGCGAAGAAAGGGTCGAGAGTGTATGCTGTTTATGTGGATCTCAAAGGCGCGTTTCCTTCAGTGGATAGGGGGAGGTTGTAGGAGGCGATGGAGGATAGGGCAGTGGAGAGAGGCCTGATCGAGAGGGTAAGGGAGATATGTGAAGAGACCAAAGCTTTTTGCGATTTTAATTGCGGATATGGAAAATAAGCTGGAGGCCGGGGTGGTAGGAGGAGTCAGGACAGGAGGGGTTAGAATTTGGTCACTAGCGTATCCAGATGACATAGTGTTGCTGGCAAGAAGCGAGGAGGCCTTAAAGGAGATGATGAAGAGGTTGAAAAGATACCTGGATAAGAACAGGTTAGAGCTGAATGCGTAAAAGTCCAAGGTTATGGTGTTCAGAAAAGGAGGGGGATGGATAAGGGAGGGAAGTGGAAGGGAAAGGTGGTGCAGGAGGTGAAAGAGTTTTTGTAGCTGGGCTTCTTGTTTCGGAGGAATGGGGGAGTGTATGGTAAAATAAAAGAGAGAGTGAGGAGGGTAAATGTGGTGATTGGGCAGGTGTGGGGGTTGGGAAAGAAGTTATTCGCAGATGATTTTGGAAGGAGAATGAAATTGTTTGACTGAATAGTGATGAGTATGATATTGTATGGACTAGAGGTGTGGGGGTGGAAGGTAAGTGAAGAGGTAAATAGGACACAGGAGAGGTATGTAAAGTGGACCCTGGGGTTGGCAAGGAACACGCCTAATTATATTGTCAGGAGGGAGACGGGGAGAACGAGTGTAGGGATTCTAGCGGGGAGTTAGGCGTGTAAATATGAGGAGACATTTTTGGAAGAGGGGGGAAGTAAGCTGGTTAGGGGGTGTTGGTGGGAGAAGGAGAACAGGAGAAGGGGTAGGAAGATGGAGGTTGAAAGGGAAAGGTATTTTAGAACGAATGGACTGCAGATGGATGAAGTGACAAGGATGCACGAGGAAGGAAGGTATATGAGTTGGTTAAGAAAAACGGCATGGAGAGAGAGAGAATAAGAGAGTCAAGGTTTAACGGGAACTATTTGTGGATTATGCCAAGGGCGAGAGCGCAATATTTGTGTGAGAAAGGAAGTCTGGAGCTTATAGCGAGGATGAGATGTGGATGCATGGAGGGTTTTAATAGGTTCTGGCTCTCTAGGGAGAAGAGGATGTGCGAACTGTGTGGGAAGGGGGATGCAAGAGTGGAGCACTGGTTGGAGGAGTGCGTAGAGGTGGAAAGAAGTGGGATAAGCGTGGATGTATTGATGCATGAAAGGGGGGACAAAAGGGCACTAGCATGGGTGAAGGGAGTGTGGGGTAAGATGGTGAAGAAGAGAAGGAAGGAGTAAGAATAATGGAGAAGGAAAGATTGTAATAGGAGAGGAAGTAGATATAAGTAATACGTAAATATTGTAAATAGTAGATAAGTATTAGGTATTAGCCGCGGAAGCAGAGTTTGGAAATGTGAGGCAATGCGAGAAAGTAGGGACATGCGAGCGAGGCGTGGCGAAGCGAGGAAGGCAAAGCGATAAGAGCGTGCGGTCTTAGAGATAAGGTATGGATGGACGTTAGTTTTTAAGGGTTAGTTTTAAGAAAATTCTGTAAAAAATGGAAGTGTAAGCAAGTCAATTTTTTTAAGGCCAGCAGGCTGAAAAATAAACGTTTATCTATCTATTAAATAACAAAATATCTACAAAACTTTCTCAAAAATCTGCACGTGAAATTTATGCGGAACTTTATTTTCTTTTATTCTAAAAAGAAAAAGTTTCAATCGGATGAGAATTGTCTTCTCAAAATGAATTTATCCACAGGTGGGTTTTTTCCCTACTGTGGACCGCCACTTGAGTTGAAACGTCTGTTTACATGTAAAAAAAATCAAATATTTTAATTCTGGATCTTAAATCCAATCACACGGAAAAAATTTATCCGTAAAAAAGTCACGAACTAGTAGCTAGGTCTCGGATATGAGAAAAATTCATCGGATATTTATGTATTTTCGTAAATAACCTGCGAACTTTGAGAAAGATTGACGAACTCGATGTGAAAATTCTAAAAGGGTTCATCGCTTTTTTTTACGTGAATAATTACAAAAATATTACAAGTGATTGGGAAAAGATTCTCAGAGCACTCACGAGCTTGCCCGACAAATCTGGGAACTCGAAAGTAGGTTCGCCTGTACGTGGCCCACACACACACACTCCCAAATGCGCGGTGCGTGTGTGCGCTCGTATATGTGCCTCGAGCTCGTAGGATGAGTGGCTAGAAGTTTTATAATACCTATTTTTTTTGGCCGCGATGGCTGCGCGTGTTTACGCACTCCTGGTTTATGTTTAGAAACTGGTGAGTCAGCAGTCTTTGAGGGTTCGAATCTTCTGAGTTGCGAATTTATAAATTAATATAAAATTAAATCGCACAAATAAAATTTTTCCTCTTTTTATTTCAGTCTGAAATTTTCAGGAAGTGTTCGTAGGAAATTCGAACTGTTCGTAAGAAACTTCGAAATTTATCCATATATTTCTCATAGAAATAAGGATTTAATGTTTCATTTTTTTATCTCGTATCCGAGACCTAGCTACAAGTTCGTGACTTCTTCACGGATAAAGTTTTTCCGTGCATGACATCAAAAAGGAAGAATCTATTATTTAAATGTTTTGTTTGTTATTTTTCTTCAGCAGTAAAAAAATCCATAAAAACCAGAAAAGTGAACTGATCTTAATAACAATTAGAGGGAAAAAAATAGGTATGTTTCAGATTTTAATTTAATTATAAACAGTCTCAAACGTTTCTATGCCCAGTCCTCCCGCACGGAATTTTGACGCTCTATCGTCTGAGCCACCAAGGCCCTAAGTCTAATGAACAATAGCCCGGCATAAGAAACTCTGTGCTCGACTTTCTAGCACGTATAGCAATATAACCAACATACACATACACCTTATTTACATTACAGTCTTTATGCGTATGTTATATTATACTAGCCTTACACAACTGTCAACAAGCGGCCAATGATATACTATCTTAACTTAAACTATCTTTTTTGCATTCTAATGAGGAGGTATTGGTTTTATGTAAAATTTGACTTAATCGGTTTTCATCAAATCTCCACGTTTTGAGACCCCCTGAGTCCGAAAAAATGATTTTTACGAAGGTCTGTCTGTAGTCTGTAGGCACGATAACTTTCGAAAAAATGATCAGATTCTTTAAGACCTGAAAGAAAAGGACAAGTTCGTTAGCCAGCTATTTTGGATACAAATTCTAAAAGTTAGAGCATTTGCAAAATTTTTGACACAATTTTTTTCAAGATTTAAAAATTCTATGTACGGCTATTCGTATTACTCACAAAGTCAAACAGTTTATCCTTACGACGCATTTTCAAAATTCAAAAATACAAAATCTCTAAATCTGAAATAGTGAAACTTTCACTATTTGAATTAGTGAAAGCTATTTCACTATTAAAATAGTGATTTTAACTAGCACTCAATTAGTGAAAAATGATTAGTGGAATCCACTTTTCGGATTAGTGAAATCTTCTAATTGAATCAATGAAACCGTAAAACCACTAGTTGAAATAGTGAATTTCACTATTTCATAGAGACCTACTTTTTTAAAATTGAAATAGCGAAAATTCACTATGGAATAGTGAAATTCACTATTTCAAATTTAGAGAGAACGAAAATGAAAGTTTTAAGCCAAACAACGCACGATATGAAAAAAAGTCAAGAGAAGAAAAACGTTGCTTTTTGTCAGCCTTACAAGGTTATCGTAACAACTTTTTGTATTTTCTTGAAAAATCGAAAATTCAAATTTTGACCCCACAGTACATAGTAAAAATGAAAAATTCCATTTTGCGGTCAAACGATGCAAGATACGAAAAAACTTGATTGAACAAAAATTATCCATTCCAAAAAGATCTACAAACTTGTTATAATTAATTTTTTGATAGGATACGTAGTTTGTGTTTTAAGGGCATGCTCTTCGGTGATCACGTGACCAAACCAGTCCTTGGTTATGAAATTTTTTTTGGTGTTCACCATGTCCAAGCGCAATGATATATCGCTCTCAAAATTTGGAATATAGGAAATGAGACAATAAATTGCGTTTGTATATTTAGTTTCAGTAATAATTTTGAAAAAAATTATCCATGTAAAAAATAATGTGTAAAATTTCATAACCGAGCTTGGTCATGTGATCTCTACTTTACCGACGTTGAAAGCTTCTTTTTTTCTCCGCTAGAAATTGCTAAAAATGCTCCAAAAATAATGACAGGTTACGTGTGCGCAGATACTTATTTTTTGATTTGCAACAAATGTGCAAATGTTATTGTTTATATTGATTTTTTTAAATGTTCAGACGATTTAGTCCAAAATTTGTGTCAGTTATCAACATACGCGAATCAAAAAATCTGAAATGCATCAAACCAAACATTACCTGCAAAGTGCTCGACTCGAGTGATAATATCCTATTTTATTAATTTATAAATAAAATTTCTTTGAAATTATAAACATATTGATGTATACAAACGTTCTTTAGTGCTTTTTATTTAATCGTTCAAATTCTAAACACGATATCTCAATCCGTGTGGACGTAGTGAGCACCAAAAAAAATGAAAATAATATTACACATTTATTTTTTACATGAATAATTTGTTTCAAAATTATTACTCAAACTAAATATACAAACGCAATTTATTGTCCCATTTCCTATATTCCAAATTTTGAGAGCGATATATCATTGCGTTTGGACATGGTGAACACCAAAAAAAAATTTCATAACCGAGGACTGGTTTGGTCACGTGGTCACCGTAGAGCATGCCCTTAATCGTGAAAAATAACATTCCAAATCAAAAAATTAAATTTTTTGAAAAACGACGCAAGATGCGAAACAAATTAATCAACAGAAGTTGTACACTTGAAAAAGATCTATAAATTTGTTTCTCATCATTTTTTGACAAAACGCGTAGTTTTTGTTTTGATCGTAAAAAATAAAATTTTATTTTTGGACAAATGACACAAACTATGAAAAAATTAATAGATAAAAGTTGTTCAACGAAAAAAGAGCTACACATTTCTTATAAATAATTTTTTGATAGGACGCGTAGTTTCTGTTTAAATCGTAAAACACATATGTTTCAATATCAATGCATATTATGAATTGTAATAATATAAATCTATTGAAATGATACATTTTTCAAGGTAGCTGAGAATAAAAATTAGTGCAAAATATGGAACAAATATTAAAGTAATCATGAAAAATAAAATTTGTACACTACCGAGATGCCTGATAAGAATGTGTTCGTTAAAGCCGAAGGAGCTTTAACAAAAGAGAATTTACAATCACCAAATCACAGTTGTCGATGCTTGACCTTTAATTTTAAAAGCTCTGTGCACAAATGTGGAGGAAGCACAAAGACTGAGCGCGAAGCGCGAGATCCAACAGATGCGCGCTCAAACTTGCAAGCGAAGCAAGCCGTGCCCATTGATTTCCTAAAAAATCTGCCCGCTTCGCGGGCACATTCTCATGGCGCGCTTCGCGCGCGGCTCGCTTCGCTCGCAAGTTTGAGCGCGCCTAGGGCGCGCGACTGTTGGATCTCGCGCTTCGCGCTCGATTATGTATTCACCTCGCGCTACGCGCTCGGGCGTATTTGCATCGCGCTTTACGCTAGGCTCCTCTAGATTTTTGAACTTCGTGTTCGACTTCGATGAAAAGAAAAAGTTTGTTTGCAAATATTATAAAATTATCAAAACCTCTACATATTAAGTGATTGTTAAATTTTCTTTTATTTTAGACTGAAAAGGAACTTTATTTACTCAAGGTTCTATCGACCTTAAGGAACACATTCTCATCCAGACACTCGCGCTTCGCGCTCGATATTTGATTTGAAAATCATTATAACCGTATGATAGAAACAAAAAAGATTGAGCGCACTTACGGCGTGCGATTTGGTAAATACACTGAGCGCGCACTTTGTGCTTCGTGTTATATGTTCTTCATATACAAATTACTAAATTTGTATTTGATTTCAAATGAAAAGTAATGATATAATTGAGGCGACAAATTTTATTAGTTAACATTTTATTTTAGCTTATGCCGTTTATCAAAAAAGTTAATTTTTTCATTTTGAATATATTCTTACCACAAAAATTGATTACGGGTGTGTAAGTCTTTTTTGAATGCACAATTTTTGTTCATTTATATGTTTTCGTACCTTGCATTGTTTTTTCAAAACTTTGATTTTTTTTACTGTCAATGTTATTTTCACGAATAAAACAAAAACCACGCATCCTATCGAAACATGAGTCACAATAAATTTGTACCTCTTCCATGGATGAACAAATTTTGTTTCGGTCATTTTTTCGTAGCTGGTAATATTCGTCTGAAAATTTGATTTTTCTATTTTCAATGCTGTTTTTTACGAATAAAACAAAAACTACGCGTCATATCAAAAAGTGAATGATAAGAAATTTGTAGATCTTTTTTAGGTGCATAATTTTGGTGAGATGATCTTTTCTGGTATCTTGCATAGTTTTACAGCAAAATGGCTTTTTTGATTTTTCATTAATTTTTTGTGCGATCAAAATTTGAATTTTTTATTTTTCGAAAAATTCAAAAAGTTGTCATGAAAATATTATAGGGTGTTCAGGAATCAACGTTTTTCTCCTCTTGACTTTTTTTCATATCGTGCGTTTTTCGGCTTAAAATGTTCATTTTCGTTTGTTTTTTGGAATTTTGAAAATGCTATAACTCCAGTAATTTTTTTTTATCACGAAAAGTCATAAGAATATTTTGTTCGTCATTTTACGTACTACTAATAACCGTACATAGAATTTTCAAATCTTCCAAAAAAGTGGTCTCAAAAATTTTCAAAATGTGCTCACTTTTTGGATTTTCATCCAAAATAGCTGGTTAACGAACTCGTTCTCTATTTTTCGGCCATAAAAAAGTGTGCCAAAGCTCAATCAAATCTGATCATTTTTTCGAAAGTTATCGTGGCTACAGACAGACAGACAGACTACAGACAGACAGACACCTTCGTAAAAATCGTTTTTTCTGACTCAGGAGGTCTCAAAACGTGGACATTTGATGAAAACCGACTATGTCAAATTTTACATAAAACCAATACCTTCTCATTAGAATGAGAATGTAATAAATAAATTTTCATAAACAAATTCAGATTTTGGCTATTCTTCAACGAATAGAATCAATTTTTCACCGAATTAACTAAGAATCTCTTTCCCATGACTCTTTAAAAATATCAAAGAATTATTATTAATTATATAAACATTTTTCATAAGCAAATTCAGAGTTTCGTTATTTTTCAGCGAAGAGGCTCGATTTGCTTCAGTAATCAACCAAGAATGTCTTTCCAATAATTCTTTAATACGATACTTTGCAAATTCACAATAATTATTAATTATTTAAACAATTTTCATAAATAAATTCAGAGTTTGTTCATTTTTCAGCGAATTGACTGAATTTTTTACGGAATCAATTAGGACTATCTTTCCAAGAACTCTTTAATACGATTCTTTGCAAATTTACAAGAATTATGAATTATTCAAAAAATTTTCATTTAAAAAAATTCAGATTTTTTCTATTTTTCAACGAATAGGCTCAATTTTGTACGGGATCAACTAAGATTGTTTATCCAATAACTCTTTGCTAAAATACTTTGAAAATTTACAAGAATTCTCTTCTCTTCGCCATGGTACGTTTCAAATTTACAACGATTTTTGATTATTTGAACAATATTCATAAACAAGTAAAGTCCTAAAGACCTTAAGGAACACATTCTCATCAAGACACGCGCGCTTCGCGCTCGATGTTTGTTTTAAAAATCATGTAGACCTCGCGCTCCACGCCCGTTTCTGTAACTAAGCAAAGTTTTGATAAGAATGTGCCCACTTATCGGGCTGATTTTTTCACTGTTTATGTTCTTTTTTACGAATAAAACAAAAACTACACATCCTATCAAAAAGTGACCAACAATAAATTTGTAGATCTTTTTTTTTACGCACAAATTTTGTTCAATCATCATTTGTCGTGTCTTGCATAGTTTGACCGTACAATTGAATTTTTGGATTTTTCATTATTTTTTGTGCAATAAAAATGTGAATTTTCGACTTTTCAAGAAAATTCAAAAAGTCGTTATGATAATCTTGTAGGGCGTGCAAAAAGAAACACTTTTCTTGTCCTGACTTTTTTTCATATCGTGCGCTGTTTGCCTCAAAATGTTAATTTTCGTTTGTTTTTTTGGATTTTGAAAATGCTATAACTATGCCAATTTTTCTTTTATCGAAAAAAGTCATAAGGATAAATTGTTCGAATTTCCATGTGCTACGAAGAGCCGTAAATAAAAATTTCAAATTTTGAAAAAAAATGGTCAAACAAATTTTGTAAATGCTCTAACTTTTTTAAATTTCGTCCAAAATAGCTGACTGACTCCTTTCTTCTCCTTTCACACTCTTATAAAGTGTGCCAAGGGGCAATCCAATCGGATAATGTCTTCAAATGTTATCGTGTTTACAGACGACAACGACAGACAGACACCGCCGTAAAAACTACTTTTTCTGCCTCAGGGGTCCTCAAAACGTCGACATTTGACGGAATCTGCGAAAGTCATTTTTCACATAAAACCAATACCTTCCCAGGATGAGAATGTAAAAATATAAAATCCATGTAATGGAAATTTTTTTCAGACAATTTCATATGTAGTGTAAATAAATAATCACATAGTACTACGACACATGATAAAATTTTTGTTTAAACATTAAATTGTATTTTTTTTTTTTTAATTAAGGAATTTGATTCTAAGATTGAAGAAATTAATCAAAAATCTCGAAGTCAAGGAGAACTATGTCAGGCCTCGAGTGCGCAACAGAAACAATTGTCGAGAATATGAAGTTCCAGTATATACGGCACTTCTCATTTTCGACAATTTACTCTATTTCCCTAGGAGCGTTTAGCGGAGCGGTATTTGGGCTAATGCCGTAAGAGTGACAGAGATTGTGATAAAGCACACTTAGTGCTGCATTGTGCCTTTGGATGTAGGTCGTTCCCGCATGAGTTGGACAACTAGATAGTATGTGTCCTAGATGCTCAAGGTGTGCATGACACGCTCTGTAGCTATCATCGGGAATATCTTGGCTCAAAATGTGGCGACGGTATGCTAGAGTGGAAATGACACCGTCTTGACATGCCAAAATGAAACCCTCCGTGCCCGACTTCAATCCGGGTGATTTAAGGAAAGCATACGTTAGCTCATACGACATCGACTGATCTTCCACTTTTCTGTGGAAGATGCCGTGCATCCTCTTGTCGAGGAGCTGTTCGCGGAAGTTTTTCTCCTGTGCTTTCTCAATTAAGGCCTTCAGGAGTGAGTATTCAAGATGGATAAGATTTGATGCATTTTGCTCACCCCTGATATTGAAGTCAAGGCCGAGTGTTTCAGCAGCCTCCTCCGCTGCTTTGTACAGAAACGCCCCTTTGCCCACTTCTTCGTGTTTCCTGACCATTTTAAGAAGAGGGTTGTGAAGACATTCAAGATTCAGTATTCTGCGACCACCTAGGCGGCGTGAGATGTAAAGTCGCGGAACAGAAAACTTAAGGTGCATGCTTTTGTTCATGTGCAAAACCTTTCGCGTCCCGATATCAAGGGATCTGAGCTCGTCCTTCGTCCATGGAACCACTCCAAATGAATAGAGTACTACCGGGACGGCAAGCATGTTCGTTGCAGATACTTTGTTCCTCGCCGACAGTTCGGAAGACCAAATCTGC
This sequence comes from Andricus curvator, assembly GCA_932195095.1. NCBI lineage: Eukaryota > Metazoa > Arthropoda > Insecta > Hymenoptera > Cynipidae > Andricus > Andricus curvator. Next base: position 35,796 of record CAKNYM010045588.1, on the reverse strand, counting down.
CGGATGAGACGTTTGTATCTGCTTCGGAGAGTATCCTTTATAGATGTCACGTCCTGAATGCGGCTCCGTAGCACGCCCAGGTATGTATAGGTCTCTCCAGCGCTAAGGTGTCGTATAGCGCTTCTGTCGACGAGGATGCCATTCGGTCTTCGGGGATGCCATTAAGTTTTCCTTTCTTCAAATTAACCTTGGCGCATTTCTCTAACCCGAACTCCATTCCAATCTCTTGAGTCTACTCTTTGACAATGTCTAGAGCTAGATATACTTTCTCTTGATTTCTAGCATAGATCTTGAGATCATCCATGTAAAATACATGAGTGACCTTATGCTTTCGATCTCCAGGTTTGCCGCAGAGGTACCCTTCGGAATGGCGAAGTGCGAGATAAGATAAGCGTACGCGGAGACCGAACGAGAGGCCTACGAAAGCCAGCCCCACCACTGACCACTACAGCTGTACGCGACGTGTCCGTGAGCTCCACTGGCTCGTGCCTAAAAGTGTAGTGGTAAGTGGAGGTGGTGCTTTTCGTAGACGCATCCCCACTACTCAAATGCTAGTTTGCGGGCTCTGCTACGATCACCCGTCTTGTAAAATTCAGCTTTGACACATTAGGTCCCTTTCTTCGCGGACGCAAAAAAAAGGTTTAAAAAACCAGCGCAGGGTCCCACTAAAAGCAACTGCCATCTAAAAAATGACACCGGCTCCCAGTAGAATCGCGGTAAATCACACTTATGGCCACGTCTCACGACCGTGAGATGGGTGGACACAGGGCACGATGAAATCACAACGACAGGCCGGCGAAATCCTCGTGTGTCTTGAGGACACGAAGCGACCCAAGGATGACAGCTTTCTGCATCCATCTCGCAAGTGCCTTGGCATATTTTTGGCACGCGGGTATGGCTTTAAGGTTACGAACAAGTGATAGTTTCGCACCTCCGAGAGCACCGATTAAGAGTTTGCCGTGAGGCGGACATCGTCTCACTTGCGGAAAACTTGCCTAAACCTTGCGGTGTAAGCTTTCAAACCTTGCACTGCAAACTTTAGGCAAGTTTGCTGCAAACTGTTGTGCTATCTAGGATTGTTGTAATATTGTGTGTAACCCAGTACTCCAGTAGACAAGTTTTGAATAATGTCACATTACTACAATCGATGAGTTTACGGTTTACCAAAGATGTAAGAGAATGTCGAGGAAAGGATCTCTAAAATACAGGCATATGTAACCTAAACATTGTGGACAATGCATTTACTAAAGGTCTTGATCAACTAGGAAATAAGTGCAGTGATCTGACAACAAAAATTTATTATTTTTTTCACAACCAGGCCGTCCGGTTAGAAGATTTTGAAAAAATGCAGTCGAAACACAAGCTTGCTCCACGTCGGTTGATGAAGCATCCCATCATATCATTCGGTGGGTTACGCTAAGTCCAAGTGGCTCACGTTTACTAGAGCAGTGGCCCGCTCTGAATGGATACTTTTTGTAGTTTCTTTCAAACAAGACAGGTTACAAAACTTTGAAAACTTATCGTAAACTTATCTATCTGCATGCTCCTTCGACAAACAGATATGAAAGCAAAACTTCACTTTGTTATAGACAGTGCGGCACTTTTTGAACGGTTTTCTCTGTTATTTCAAAAACAGGAACACCGGATTCATATTTTCTTCGACAAAATCGAGCACCTGCTAATTACTTTAGCAGGTCGTATTTGCAAGGCTAAAAGTGTCGAGGATTTTAAGCGAAATAATTTGAAAGTAGAGGAGCTTTTCGAAAATTCTCATTCAATGTCTGAAAAATCGATCGTTCTGAACGCTAAAACCAAATCGTGTATGAAGGATCTGAATCCAAAAGAAAAGTTGATTTTCTATCAAACGTAAAAAATCACTACAAAGCGACAGCACTCCACATTATATCGAAATCCTCTTTGCTGCACGCTTATCCACATGCAATTCTTTTTTGCGTTAAGATTTTTGCAACCGTCTAAAATCAAAAGTAGCAGTAGTGCGCTGGCTATAGTTAAAATAGCCGAACGCTTACCTGTTCAGGATTTTGCCTCTTCGGCTCTTGTAGATAGGGTGACCAGATTTCTGTTTCACCAAACCGGGGCACATATCCCCCCCCCCCATAAATCGCAAAATGAAAAAAAAAATTCCGAAAAAATTCTCAACAGGAAAAAAATTGTATTTCAAATTTTTTTACAATTGATGAATTCATGAAAAATTGATTTAACAGTGGTTGCTCACGTCTTTTTTTATATTTATGAAAAGCATATTAGTATACAAGTCTTACGATCGTGAATTCATCCAAAAACTGGGACGCCTGGTCACCCTACTTGTAGACGAATGGAAATTGTTACAAATGGAAAAATTGCCGAAATTTGAGACCCGAATCGATCATTATTGGGAGAAGAATATTTTTACTATTAGAAACCTCACTAATGACAATTTAAAGTTTCCCCTGATTAATCAAGTCATTAAAATGTGTTTGTCCATATCTCACGGAAATGCAGATGTCGAACAAGGATTCTCAAAGTCTCAACGAGTTCTTACTGACGACAAACCAGCAATAAAAGAAAGAACTTTGAATGCGCAGCTTACAGTTTTTTATTCGACAAAGAATTTCAAAACTGAATGACACCTGTTTCGTTTCATGCAAATGTTACTAACAAAATCACATTTAGCCCATAAGACGTACCCTGAATTCTTAGAAAGGAAAAAAACGAACGGGAAAAAGAGGCAGAAGTTGAGAACAGAGAGAAAGAAAGACTCTGAGAAGAGAGAGAAAGAAAGACTCGGAGAAGAAAGGAAAATTTTTAATAAGTTTGAAGTTGAAAATAAGAAGGTTAATGAGCTTGAATAGATAGAAAAGGCTAAGAATGAGTTGGAAGAAGCTTTTAGACGGAATGATTTTACAGTAGGGTATTCCAAAAAAAAGTAAAAGTTTGAAAGTTGGAGGTGCTTCTCGATTTTCCGATGGGAATCCATGAAAAACTAACCGAGAATTTTTCCAGGTGTCCTCCGATGACATTTCGCCCTGCCGAATCGCCCTCAAAAGTTTCAGAAAATCAGTAAATCGATGCACGTGCACTAGGGTGGAATGAAAATGATCAAATTAGTCGAATCGTTTGAGCTGAGACGACAAAAATTTGTGGTTTGACAACCGAAAAAAGTAAAAAAAATAATAATAATTTTGAAATTGGTTAATATCTTCTGTTCTCTTTTTTTATTTGAAAATTCAACTTTTTGAAAATTCTAAAAAAATTCTCCATTGCTTCGGAAATGATGGTAATTTTTTTCTATTTACAGTTTTTGCTAGTGAATAATAATAAATAATTATAAATTGAAAAAAAAATTTTTTGCTTAATTCAGAATTTTTTGAATATGGCCAAAAAACATGTTTTTTCTATTGAGGCCTATGCACACATTTTTCAAAAATTTGAATATGTCGAACCTGAAATTTCTTCAGCTTGAATCAAAGAAACATGCTATTATTTTGTCTTAAAAAAAAGAAGAATTAGTATTATTAAGTCAAAATCGTTAAAAAAAGAAAAGTAAAATTGACCATTTTTCAACGCTTCAAACATCACTAAAAAATTTTGTTTTTTCGAAAAAAAGATTAATAACATGTTTCTTTGATTCAAGTTGAAGAAATGTCAGGTTTGACATATTCCAGTTTTTTAAAAATGTGTGTATAGGACTCAATCCAAATAACGTTTTTTTTTTTGCCATTTTCAAAAAGTTCAAAATTATGCAAAAAAATAGGAAGAAATAGAAAAAATTCGCCATAACTTTCGAAGCAATAGGGAAATTTTTTTGATTTTTCACAAATTTGAATTTTCAAATAAAAAAAAGAGAACAGAAGATATTAACCGATTTCAAATTTTTTTTTACTTCTTCGGATGTCAAACCACAATTTTTTTCGCTCAGCTCAAACGATTCGACTAATTTGATCATTTTCACTCCGTACGTGCATCGATTTACTGATTTTCTACAACTTTGAGGGCGATTCGGCAGAGTCAAATGTCATTGGAGGACACTGGGTAGAATCCTGGGTTCATTTTTCATGGATTCCCACTGGAAAATCAACAAGCACCTCCAACTTTCAAACTTTTGCTTTTTTTGGAATACCCTAATTTTACAGATGCTCATGTGGCAAATGAAATGCTTGCCGCTGCTGAGAAATTAAAAAAGGAACAACAGCTCAAGGGTATAGACATCCATAATTTATCTAAAGAAATTGAATCAAAGAGGAAAGAAGTGGTTGGTGACCTGATCCGTAGAAAGCAATCCTAATCTTCGAATGCTTCTGCACTTGAATCTTCGTTCGAAAATAAGTCAAGAAAAAGGAAAGGAAAAATTTCCGAAGAAGACGTACCAAATAAACACAAGAAAAACTACTCGGGTGTCACAAAAACAAGAAAGGGTTCTGTCAAGAAATTAAACGACAAGGATGAATAAGGAATAGACAACAAGGGTGGACAAAGAAAAAACAACAAATAAAGAGGATGACCGTAAAAAACTTTAAAGTCAATTAAATACTCAAGCCAACTACAAAAAGAAGCAAACCCGATAAAGACTAAATTTCTAAAAAGGCGACGAAAAAAATTTTCGACATAAAAAAAGAAAAAACAATAGATTCTTTTTTTAGTACCGAAAAGAATCTGGATTCTAACGAAGGTTGCAAACACAGTCTATTCAATCGATGTGTGTACACTCAAAATAGTACTGAAAGAATCACACGAAAAAAGATAACAATGGATGAACTCTTATAAATATTTGTATTAAGTTAATTTATGCTAATTATTTTTTGAATATCCTTTAAAAATGTTAATTTAATAAAAACATTGTTCATGTTCACATCACACCTCCTTCTGTTCATTATTTCCATTAATATATAAGCTTAATACGTGCAAAATTTTATTACACTATTTTTACACTTCACCAGAGTCTCGATAGATGAACAATCTCGGGGGTTGCCTGAAAATAGCCTTGTTCATATAGCACGTACAGCGAAACGTAAACAGTCAGGGCCGCCTGAACCGTTTCCATAATATTGCGCAATCTACTTGACTGAGTAGTAAGTAGTGCATGCGTCCCTTCAGAGGCGGAGTCGCAACCGTCTCTCGCCCTGCCCCCTGAGAAACTGCGTGGACCAGCAATTCTAGGAATTCATATAACGCGTGCGATCGCGCGTTCAAATAACGAGACTCTGGTGTATTTTGTCAAAGGACCCCGCACCAAATACATGGTAAAAAAGGTCCCGGAGGAATTTTCAAAGTTTTTGATATTTTTTAGTTTATGCTCTCCTGATCAAAAAATCCTTATGGCAAAAACTCAAATTATGAACAGTTTTTGTGCTACGACGATTTAAATGTCAGATTTGGGTACATATTTTTACCCGTGGGGTGGAATATGTCAAGGACGTTTTTTCCACCCTTTGCATTGCTCTCGTGTAAGTTTATGCAGAAAAATAAATTGCACGGACTAACAATGCGTTGTAATCGTGTTAAAAGTGATAAGCGCTAAGCTTTCGGGCGATGCGCTAGCGTTTAGGCAACGCGCAAAGCGTTTATATGATTGCATTTTATCGAGCTTCAAACGCGAGATTCGATTTTTATTATCAACAGGCGTGTTTTCTTCTATATTTTGTCTTTCTTTCTGAACATTACTATCCTGCAGAAACTACTTACCAAGATCAGATCTCATCTGCACTAATATTATTACCGCAATACATGGTTTTTTATTGTTTCTTCCATATTTTATTTTCTTATGTTAAGTAATACGCATATTAATGATACTCCATTACACAAAATTACCTGCAAACGCGTTGCAACGCTGGGAGTTTATTATGTTGTCTCGAGTGCTTTTCTTAAACGCTTAGCGTGGAAGGTAGGATGGAAGCGTTGGCACGAAAGGAGAATTCTGTAAAAGGTACTTTAGTGTGCTTGGCATAAACTGGTTGATCAGTGCCCGATTGCAACGCTAGATATCGATTCTTTTGTCTGGCCATTCAACTTAAGCGATTTGCGACGAACTTGGGATGCAATCTTTCAATCGCAAGTAGCGTTTGTCATGCGTTTGTGAATTAGCTATTTGTAGCACCGATTCCGATAACCAAACGCCTCTTGATAATAGAAATCGAATTTCGCGTTTGAAGCTCGATAATATGCAATTATATGAACGCTTTGTGCGTTGTCTGAGCGCTTAGCGCATATCCGGAACGCTTAGCGCTTATCACTTCCAACGCGATTACATCTCATGTTCGTCCGTGCAATTCTTTTTCTACATAAACTTGCACGAGAGCAATGTAAAGGGTGGAAAAAAAGTCTGTAATATATTCCACTCCACAGGTAAAAATATGTACCAAAATCTGACTTCTAAATCGTCGTAGCGCAAAAACTGTTCATAATTTGAGCTTTGCCATAAGGATTTTTTGATCAGGAGAGCATAAACTAAAAAATATCAAAAACTCTGAAAATTTCACCGGGATCTTTTTTACCATGTATTTGGTGCGGGGTCCTTTGTGACACTATTTTTGATCTCTGAAGTGAGTCCGAGGCCTGTACTCCTTTACAGGTATACTCCAACATTAATAAGGAATATTATTTTATTCAGATGTTTATATTTACAGGTTGGTCACCCACCCGGGAGAACCAGGAGAAAGCCGGGAGAAACTTGCACCGGAAGAAAACCGGGATAAAGCCGGGAGAGAAATATTACACCGCGAGATTTTCCGTATTTCATAATTCGCGCCTTTTGTAACTTTGAATTATAGTGATCTTTTTTTAAAGACATCACATTTTTTAGGAAAAAAATCTATCCAGTCGTTTTGAATGTCACTTGATACTACATTATATGATACATACATACATATATATATATATATATATATATATATATATATA
>CAKNYM010045588.1:17228-28799 GCA_932195095.1 Andricus curvator | reverse complement strand
TATACCATTAAACCATTTCCCTTTCAGGGTAGGCGTGACACTACCCGATTCGGGTAGTGTTTCTAGGTGGATAGTTTCTTGTAGTTATAAATAACTACAAATGTGGGCTCACCACACCCACGATGTGCCAACAGCACTCAGTATTCTTAAATGGTCACCCATCCAAGTACTAACCGCGTCCAACGCTGCTTAACTTCAGTGATCTGACGAGAACTGGGTTTTTCAGTGTGGTATGGCCGTTGGCCATACATACATACTTATTAATAATATATTTATCGTCTTTAAAATTTCTATAGTTTTCATTTAAAATTATGGTTTTGAATGCGCAATTCTAAAACAGTTTAATCTTTGAGGCCCTGAAACTAAAGTTTTTTCTTAGATTAATTTTTGTAGATTTGGAATTTTAAAATTCAAAATATTTTAGTTTCAAATTCAAACATTCAAAATGTCAGGACAATTTCGCAATTAAATATTTAAAAATTTCATACTAAAAACCTTGATAGTCAGTTTTGAAGTAATTAATTTTAGATGTAAATATAAAGCAATTTCGAATTGAAAAGCTTAAAATTGTACCATTTCAAAAACTGGAATAATTTTACAGCAATCTAATTTTGTGTTATTTAACCAATTTTTAATGTAATATCTTAAAATTGTCCGATTTTTAGTTAAAGATTTAAACAAATAAATCATTTCAAATTGAAAAATATTTGATTGAATAATTTCAAGAATGTATAATTCCAAAGGAAGATTTGATATTATAAAATTAAAAATTGAGTTTAAAATTAACAAAGATAAAAATTAAACTATCTGAAATTGATAAATCAGTAATTGAATAATTTCGGTAATTTTAAATGGTTACAATTTTAGAGTTATGAATTTTCATGTCGAACGCTACATTTTTTTTTTTACTTTCATAGGTTTTAATTTTGCAATTAAAATGAATTGGTTGAATTTTGAAAAGTATAATTAACAATTTAAAATTTATTAATTTTTTTAACGATTTGAATTTACTTCAAATAATTAAAATTTTAAAGGGTTTGAGTATAAAATAGTATATTGTGTATCAAGGGCGTAAAGAAGGCTATTTTGACGAGTGTGAACTTGCCGCCCGAGCGAAGCGAGGTCGGCAGTCGCACGAGGCAAAATAGCCGTACGCCCTTGATACACACCATACTTTTTGTCCTACCCTTCTTGAAAACAAGCATGTTAAGGAGATAGAGGATGTTTGATGTACTTGACAATTTTAGATTATAAGTGAAAGAAAGAAATAGCGTCCTTTGCAGAAGGAAGACTGTGGGGTCCAGCGATACAATTTTTTAAAATATCTAGATAATTATGTGTAGCGGGCGTAAAGTTTTATGTAGCGGACGTAAAGTGTTATTTAGCGGACGTAAAGTGTTATGTAGCGGGCGTAAAGTTTCATGTTGGCCCGGCGGCGGAGTGCGCATGTGCGAACGTCACTGGGCTGGAAGCGACCACATTACGCCTGCCTCACGTGCATGCAATGGCGCGTTTTCAAGGGGGGTCGGACAAAAAAGTGTTAATATCACAATTTTTGATAATTAACATTTTGTTCAGAGTAGAAACTTTTTCATTTTTAGTATTTCCCATTTAAAATTAATATTTATTCTGATTTTTTTTTAAAACTAATTCAATTCATTTTTTGATTTTAGAAAAAGTTTTCTTATTTTTAATTCCTTTGAATTTGAAAGGATTCAAGTTCAAAAGTTTTCAATGTTCAATTAGGGGTCATTCACAAAATACGTGATAAGTTTGGGGGGGGGGCGTGTCTGTCGAAGTATCATTCTCCATGTTAAGAGCAATGGAAAAAGTATCACGCGGGGTGGGGGGGGTCCAGAAATTCCTGAAAAATGTATCACGTATTTTGTGAATGGCCCCTTATTTAATTTTGAACTCTTTTAATTATAAATAATACAATTTCAATTTCTCTGAATTTTAAATGATCTAATTTCCAAAATTCGAATCTTAAAATATTCCATTTTCCACGTTTAGACATTGTCCTATTTTCGAAATTTTAATCTGAAATTATTCAATTTCGTGATTCTTCAATAAGAAAAAAATTGTTAAATTTTTAACGCTTCGACTTAGAAATTACACAATATTATTCAACTCCTTTTTCTAATTAAATTGTCCAAAATCGTTCTATGCGCGCGCGCGTGCGTGTGTGTGACCGCGAAGAAAGGGACCTAATACGTAAAAAATCGATTACCTGTTTTCTACACCTATCAATATTTTTTAATTTTCTCTTTCATGGAGTTCCTGTGTTGGACCGCTTCTTCAATCGCTCCTCCTGTAAAATGAAGCTACCGCTCATTAGGTCCCTTTCTTTGCGGACGGTCACATACATATAATATATGGGGCGTTATTTCTCAAGTGTACCCACTCAACAAGTCAAAGTTGTCCGATCTAAGTTAAACTTAGGAAAGTGTTGTGCTATTGGATAGTAGTTTATGGGGAAAAAATTTTGTCATTCGGATAAGTATTGACCGAGGGGGTGAAAGTTTTGAGGTTTTCGTGGATATCGTCTATTTCGGCGATTTTTAACTCTTCCAATAGCGATGAAAAAAATTTGGTCTAGTACAGTTGCGATAGGGGTTTTCACGCCCTTTCGATTGGTGTTACGCATTTTTTCAAAAAAGAAATATTTGACCTTCAAAAATGAAGGTCAAAAATAAATTTGACTTTTTTTCGAAATAAGACAGGTTTTTTTTTGTCTTAAAAGAAAGCTCAGGTTTTTTCCTATAAGACTATGTAGATTAGAAAGTGGGATTCAAATTTGTAACTTATGAAAATAAGTGTTGAGTACTCCGGTACGCGCATGACGCTGGCGCTAGAGCCCCGCGGCGCACAGTGTTGCCTTCATGGTATTGTTTTTACGAAAAGTAATAATATATATCCTAGTACATTTGATCGCTCTCTGCATTTTACAGGGTTGAGACTGTCATTATTTAAATGCCTGCATTACGTTCACTGATAAATTTTGAAAAAATTTTGAATTTTTGAAAATTCAAGTTATTGAATAAGAGGTCGGGTCGAAAAAGTGATTTTATAGATTAAGTAAAATTAAAGCACGGAGATTTTTTTTATGCTGATGTCTGGTCTTCTATCTGTCTTTCTTTCCGCTTTTCGTTTTTTTAGTGACAGTTGTTTTCACTTTGTTTTCTAATTTTCGTTTCTTCTCTTTTGGGAAGTAGTCGCATTCCCTGGCTGAGGAAAATTTCTTCAATTGAAGTCTCCCATCTTCAAAAGGTATAAATGCATGGTATTGCAAAGTCCCTTTGATTGTCACTGCAGCATCGAATCTGCTTTTCAGATCTTTAGCAGTGGCTTCGTGATCTTCCTTGCTACTAAAAATGATTTCAGTTTCCTTGCAGTACTTCTTTGCCCACTGAAATAGGGATGAAGCATCTAGGATGCGATCTTCAGCGGAACATTGTAGGGTAAACCTTGCTGCATTTCGTTTAAGATTCGCCGCTATGCCATCACATGCTCTCTTACCATGAGCGGTAGGGTGGTAATGCCACTTAGCTGGAATTCCGAAATTTGCCTTGCGAGCTAGGATATTAGCAATGAGAATGTGATGGTATAGGGGCGAATGTTAAACGAAATGCAGCAAGGTTTAGCCTACAATTTTCTGCTGAAGATCGCATCCTAGATTGTCGAAAACATAAATGACCAAATTATAAAATTTCCGAAATTTCAAATAACAAAATTTTTAATTTACATAAAATTAAATCCCGAATACAAAAATATCCGAAACTGAAATTGACCGACTTCCAGATCAAATTATAAAATTGCCGAATTAGACGATTACCGAATTGTAAAATAAACGAATTATTAAATTTCCACAAATATTTCAATTCCCGAAATTTAGAACTACCGAACATAGTAAATTGATTATTAATTTATGAGCTATTTATGAAATTATAAATAAAACAAACAATTTCATTCACCATTAATTAATAAATGATTAATTATTTTCAGCAATGTTAAATTACGGCAAATTTAAATTTCAGGAATTGAAATATTTATGGGAATTTAACAATTCATTTATTTTTTTATTCGATGAATTTCATAATTCGTTAATTTATATTTTCAGCATTTTTTTTCGTTAATTTGTGGTTTTGATATTTATTTGTTTGTTATTTTGTATTAGTCCCGGATATTAAAACACTTTTAAATATAGTGATGAAGAACAAATTTTTTTATATTGCTGTTTTACAATATAATGCGACTATATAATAAATATAATTCTCGATATAATTATTATATCTATATATTACAAAAAAGTAATATGATACATAATCAAATATTATTTTCTATTACAAATAACGAACTCTTAAATGTGATATTTTTAAATCAAATAGACTTTGTAACGAAGCTAAAATATTGCAGCATTTGTATATTCACTCTTAAAGAAAGACCATTAACGAATATTCTTATCTTTGGCAACAACCAAATTAATCGAAAATTATTTTTCGAAGTCTTATAATAAATTACGAATTAGAATTAGGTTTCAGCTAATTTCGCTAAATTAGCTTTTTTGGAATCAGCTAAAGAAATTTTAGCAAACTGTCGCATTCTATTCTGCAAATATAAGTTAATAGTGTAGGCCAAAACTTCTTTCCCATGTTCTGCACAAGAAATAGTCCGGGGAAATTAGTCTTTTTTCCAGAAAAAAAGTTAAAGTTTTTTTTTCTTCATGATCATATCCCTGACGGCATGAAAAATGAATACCAAAAAAGTTCCCCATCGGATCGGCGCCGCATACACCCCTAGCCTCGAAAAACATCCCTTAGACGGTAGTAGCGCTGGTTTATGGCTATTATATACGAAAGGGTGCGTCGGAGGACAAAAATGAATAGGGGTGAAAATATTTATAATGAAATTTTCAATAAAAAAGGTTCCATACACTTTTGCTGTACAGGCCATAGGTGATGCGTAATCAGCTCCAGGAGTGGGGGGGATGTTTTGGCGTATGGTGCGAAACGTACTCGCGCGCTTAGTTTTCGGCCCATAACTCATAAACGGATAGTTTTTGGACAAAAATGCATACAAGAAAATTTGTAGAGCAGAAAATTTCCTTTTAGGACCAATACATTTTTTTGGATTACATCAATTTGGAAAGTCATTATTAATATTTTTTTTAAATGCACGTACAAGCACTGGGATCTCATTTCCACGCCAGTCCTGAGGTAGAGTTTTTAGTGCGTTTTTTTTTATTGTGGTCTCCCCTATAGGCCTATTCCACTGATCATTGGTTAATAATATTACTCGGAATAAAAATTATCTTCTTTTGTTGATAAAATTTTAGACATTGTCAGTGCCAGTTGCATATTGTATCATGGGCTTATTTTGAAAGTTTTGACTTTGTGAATGAATATTTCACTCATAATAATGTGCCTAATCTTCAATTATATCTTCTTCGTCATCAGTTATTTCTTATTCTGCATTAAGACAACCTTGACCTTGGCAATTGAGGCACATGCCTGAACATCGTAGACCAGCTTTTGCGCATCCACATCGCTTTCCACACCCCATTTTGCATGAGCAAACAATCAAATTCATCAAGCTTGCTGGAGCTGGCGCTTCTGTTGTGTAAACGGGTGATTAGCTGTTACACCAGAGTCTCGATAGATGAACAATCTCGGGGGTTGCCTGAAAATAGCCTTGTTCATATAGCGCTTACGGCGAAATGTAAACAGTCAGGGCCGCCTGAATCGTTTCCATAATATTGCGCAATCTACTTGACTGAGTTAGTAGTGCATGCGTCCCTTCAGAGGCGGAGTCGCAACCATCTCTCGCCCTGCCCCCTGAGAAACTGCGGGGACCAGCAATTCTAGGAGTTCATATAACGCGTGCGATCGCGCGTTCAAATAGCGAGACTCTGGTGTAATATTTTTTCCAGCCCCACACTTCTGGGTCAAGTTCTATCCCTCTCCACATTTGAATTTGATGAAAAGCACGATAAGAGTGTTGACGAGCAGTGGCGCAAGGAGGCGGAAGTCCAGACAAAAGGACAGCATGACTGGACTGACTCACAGATTTGTTAAAAGAAACAAATCTATAATTATTCATATTAATTTCAAAGGATGGGGCCTTATACAATGCCAAAATGAAGCGTTCCCCCGCTTCTGCAGCTTCATCATGTGTCGAAACAGGGTTGTTGAAAATCGTCACAATATCTTCAAGTTTTGCCAAGAGTATATCCTTCCTGAGCAAAGCAGTCGTTTTTAGTTTTCCGTACCCAAAGAAAGAGGACGTAGTTTCACACCCGCTGAATGCATGGGCAAATAGAACTGATTCCTTGAAAATTTTCAAGAAACCACAATTTTGCAAGCGTTGTGAACTATGAAGTCGAGATTTAACATTTCCTTGCCCTTCTTTTAAAAAGAATCCAACTGTGTTATAGCAGTCTGAACAATTCTTCGTAATAAGTTCAGGTATCCATCTTTGCGAATTTTCACTCACTCCTCTAAGATTGTCAATTCCACTTTTTAAGTCGACTGTCTCACCTAGACTCAAACTTTTTTCGCATATAAAACATTTACTTATTGAAGCCATGATGAATTTCGAAACACAACTGGCTCATAGTACTTCAGCATCATTACTGCTTACTCTGTAGAACAAGTGCATAGAGAGGGTCCCTTTCTTGAATCTACAGGGTGTAGTATTTATGGGGTTCCGTATGCGAAGAAGAGTTTATCCCGTCAGTTGAGGATGTTTGGGACCCTTAAAAACGAGTTCACCACGTACAAGCCATTCCCACCCGCAGATGGGTCTGGACCCTTGTAAAAAATCTGAAGTGGTCTAGCCTAGCGCGAGTCTAGCTTCTTATCGGCACTCCAACTTTCAATTCTCATGTGATATATTTTTAAATATAAGAGTTCAAGGGCTGAGTAAAGCAATCTCTAACAGAAATAATGAGTTTTATAAGAAAACTTACAAAAGCGATTTTTGAATTGTTATATATTTAACTATGGAATGTTAAATTATATTTTGAAAGAATTTAATCTTTCGTTTGTAAACCACAATAAAAAAACGCATCAAAAACTCTGCCTTACAGGTAGGTGGGAATGAGATCCCAGTGCTTGTACGTGCACCTAAAAAAAAATTAATTATGACTTTCCAAATTGATGTACTGCAAAAAAATGTATTGGTCCCAAAAGGAAATTTTCTGCGCTACAAATTTTCTTCTATGCATTTTTGTCCAAAAACTACCCGTGTATGAGTTATGGGACGAAAACTAAGCGCGCGAGTACGTTTCGCACCATACGCCAAAACATCCCCCCCACTCCTGGAGCTGATTACGCATCACCTATGGCCTGTACAGCAAAAGTATATGGAACCTTTTTTATTGAAAATTTTATTATAAATATTTTCACCTCTATTCATTTTTGTCCTCCGACGCACCCTTTCGTATATAATAGCCAAAAACCAGCGCTACTACCCGTCTAAGGGATGTTTTTCGAGGCCAGGGGTGTATGCGGCGCCGATCCGATGGGGAACTTTTTTGGTATTAATTTCTAATGCCTTCAGGGACATGATTGTGAAGAGAAAAAAACTTTACCTTTTTTTTCTGGAAATCGACCTTTTTCGAGCTAATTTCCCCGGACTAAAAAGTAAAATTTGGGTTTAGACAAATCATTCAAGACTAAGTCAAAAACATGACTTTGCTTGCAATGCAGAGAAAACGAGTTTTCGATTGATTTTATCAAATCAAAGAGTTTAAAATTCGGGTGCTGAAGATTGTGATTTTGATCTAAAATGATTAATTTTGCCACTGGCTGATTAGTTTGAGTTTGGCCCACACTTTCGTCATTTGCAGAATAAAATAGTGCGGATTTGAAATCAACGCAGTTACTCTTTTTTAATTTTTGACAGATTTGACCTGCAATGTAATACATTAAACAATACTAGTGTTTTTATGTTTGTCGCATTAATTCTGACGATGTGTATCGCTCCGGGGAGCAAATCAGGTTTCAAAAGTGAACTCAGAGAACCCGAAGATCCCGAATATGAAATAAAATTAATTTTTTCATCGTTCCGAAAGACCCAGCTATTAAAGCTTTATGGTAAAAAGCTTTAATTCGTAAAAATGTTACCGTGAAAGCTGGCCAGTTCGTTTGCAGTAAACATTTTTAAAGGAAGACATTCTCCACGAGAAAATCCTAAAAGGACCCGATGGCACTATTTTTGGAAAGGTAAGTAATTATATATTTACTGTAAAATCGAAATCACAATTTGAAGATAAAGGAAAAGTATAAATCTTTTTCATTCAATAAACTGTATTATTTGGTATTTTCACTTACTACTCATTTAAAAAAGTTCTGTTTGTGAATGTAATGAATTCAGAATGTAATGAATGGTCTATTCGTGCACAATAGGGCGTATCGAAAAAAAAGTTCTTTGCGCGAAGTTCTAATAGCAATGAAAACTTTTCTTTTGGGAGTCAAAAACACTCCCATAAAGTTTCATAAAAAAAAAAATCCTTCTGTCTCCGCATCGTAGATATAGCTAAAAATCACAAAAAACGAAGCACTTCTTCAAATTTGAACAGCAAAAAAATTTTTTTTTAGATTTAAATTACCAATAAAAATAGTTCAAAGCAAGTCGATTTATACACGTATAGCGATAATTCCATTAAACTATTTTTTACCATCCCTAATTGACTATGAAGTTTCAAAAAAATCGAAAAAAGTCGACTTTTTCGTTATTTTCTTAGGTTCATGGTAAATTTCTCGACTATTTCACCATATAATGTGTGATACACGTTAATCAGAATGTATTTTGCAGTATGTTGCATACATTTGAAAACATTTTACCTTATTTAGACACCGAAAATTAATTTTGTTGTGAAATAAAGAGCAATATATCACTTATAGATATTTTCTTGTAATCCAAAATCAATAAAAATGATTTTAATATCGACATTCTGCATATATCATTGGTGTAACATATTGAAAATACATTCTTCTTAACATATATCAGACATTTCGTGGTCAAATAGTCGAAAAAATTGCCGTAACTCTAAGAAAATAGCGAAAAAGTTGATTTTTTTCAATATTTGAAAATTTCAAGGTCACTTAGGTAGGGTAAAAAATATTCGAATCATTTTTTGCTATGTAGGTACAAAAATTCACTTCCTTCGAACTATTTTTTCTGATAATTTATATACCGAAAATTAATTTTATTGTCAAATAAAGAGCAATATAATCACTTTTAAATATTTTTTTGTAATTCAAAGTCAATAAAAAATTATTTTAATGTCAACATTTCTTATATATTATTGTTGCGCCATATTGAAAATACATTATCATTAACGTATATCACACATTATATGGTCAAATAGTCGAGAAATGTACCATGAATCTAAGAAAATAGCGAAAAAGTCGACTTTTTTCGATTTTTTGAAACTTCAAAGTCAATTAGGGAGGGTAAAAAATATTTTAATGGAATTATCGCTATACGGGTATAAATCGACTTGCTTTGAACTATTTTTATTGGTAATTTAAATCTAAAAAAAAAATTTTTTGCTTCTCAAATTTGAAGAAGTGCTTCGTTTTTTGTGATTTTTAGCTATATCTACGATGTGGAGACAGAAGGAATTTTTTTTATGAAACTTTAGGGGAGTGTTTTTGACTCCCAAAAGAAAGTTTTCATTGCTATCAGAACTTCGCGCAAACAACTTTTTTTTCGACACGCCCTAGTGCACAATACAAAAAAGTGACATTAATTTAAGATTTTGGTCGCATGAATTGTTAAAGAAGAAAATTTGAGGTTAGTGTCACACATTTTATAGCCTTCTAATTTAATCCTTAAATTAACGTCACTTTTTTTATGCTACTCAAATAGAACATTGACTAGATTAACTTGGTACATATTTTTTATTCTGAAAATTAGGAAAAATATGAATAAATTGTTTTTTGTTACACTTCCTGAGGGAAAAACAAACCGATTTTTGTTAAACGAGTAGTAAGTAAAAATACCTAATAATACAGTTTATTGAATGAAAAAGAATTTACTTTTGTTTTATCTTTAAATTGTGATTTCGATTTTACAGTAAATATATAATTACTTACCTGTCCAAAAATAGTGCCATCGTATCCTTTTAGGATTTTCTGAAATGTTTACGAATTGAAGCTTTTTGCCATAAAGCTTTAATAGCTGGGTCTTTCGGAACGATGGAAAAATTAATTTTATTTCATATTCGGGATCTTCGGGTTCTTTGACACTTTGGAAACCTGATTTGCTCCCCGGAGCGATACACATCGTCAGAATTAATGCGACAAACAAACATAAAAACACTATTAGAAAACTCCACCGGGCCATTTACACAATAATTGCATAAAGAAACCGCTTTATTGTTACATTTTTAAGAGTTTGTAACGACTCTACATGACGAAAGCCATATAACCATCAAAACAACACGAACAAAGTTACTACTAGCGCCGCCGCATGGCCGTTTTCAACACATGGACCATTTTCAACTCTCGGAGACAGGAGGCTGCACAGCGGTAACTCTTTTAGAGGTTATGTATTCCGCTATGTATATAATTTATATTCAGTTTTCAACTCCGGCCTCGTTCAGACTGTCAAAGCTAATCGAAATTTAAGTCAAAATTTATCAGAGAAAGGACTATTTATTGAAAGTTATCAATAAAATCGTCTTCCTAAAATGTAATTTTAAACGTGCCTTTATTTTTCTAAAGAAATAAAAGTACTCACTACTCAATTTTGTAAGAAAAAATCATTAAATAATATTTTTTAAATTTATTTTAGTATATTATTACACTTTCTAAAGGGTTCTAAAAATCTTACAATAAGATTCTTGGTCGCCGAAATTGGTATTTTCGTTCTATTTCGGGTGTTAAATATTCAGAGAAAAATACTTCAGTTTGTTTTTTACAGTCTCATTTAGATAAAAAGTCATATTCAAATTGCACAATTTTTTTTATAACGACGCTTAATTATTTCTATTATTTATAGCAAAAAGTGTGCATAAAGGACTCTAAGCTTGTTTTCTCTTAATACAAATTAAATACGTGAGCGTAATGTTGTGCAATTGAAACACAGCGCAAGGAGAAAATGTACTTTTTAAAATAAAATTGAACTTACAACTGGGAAAGTCCGTAGTTGGCATTCTACTGCACCTCAAGGTCTCAAGCAGTCACTTGTCTCAGCTTGCAGGAGACAAAATCGTTGTCTTCGAAGTGTGTGCACATTTTAAATAATGGCGATAATTTAATCTTTATAGTATGATACACTTAATGAAGAAGGCGGTCAACTAGTTGTGTTCAAGTATGCTTATGAAGTTTCACAATTTCAAATAGAATTGAAAAGTCAACTAATCTTTGTGGAAATATTTGCAAATGAATGGATAATGTTGTTATGATTCTTAAAAAGGAATTCAAGCAAATATTTGTGTACAGTCTGATTTAATGATTATTGTCAGCATCACGGGTAGTGTCACGCCTACCCTGAAAGGGAAATGGTTTAATGGTATATATATATATATATATATATATATATATATATATATATATATAT
>CAKNYM010045588.1:926-17218 GCA_932195095.1 Andricus curvator | reverse complement strand
TATATATATATATATATATATATATATATATATATATATATATATATATATATACTGGTGTAGGTGAACATGTTTTGTGTCTTTATTATTATTATTATTGTACCATTAAGCCATATCCCTTTCGGGGTAAGCGAGATTCACTCGATGAGGATGGGTGTATTTGGATGGGCGGTGGGTATAGATTTTTATATTGATCTAGAATTCCCGTGTTGTTTATTTAAATAACACGTTCGTTCCGCAACACTGCTCCGACCCGGGTGGCTGATCAGTCTCTCTAGCGATCACCCCTCGGATCACCCCAGGCGAGGGGTATAATTTGTCTTAATCTCTCTAAATGAGATAAATCTTAATCAAAAAAATCTGTCCGCTGCGCGGGCGCATTCTCATTGCGCGCGCGGCTCGCGAGTTTGGGCGCGCAACTGTTGGTTCTCGCGCTTCGCGCTCGAACATATATTTATCTCGTGCTTCGCGCTCGATAATGTATTTACCTCGCGCTACGCGCTCGGTCTTTCTATTTCCCCCACACTTATGCAGAATTATCATTAACAAATTTTTAGATCCTTTTTAGGTGAACAACTTTTGTTTATTAATTTTTTTTCGTAGCTTGTGCTGCTTTCAAAAAAATTTAATTTTTTATTTTTAATGTTTTTTTTTACGATTAAAACAAAAACTACGCGTCCTATCAAACAAATATTAATGACAAATTTGTAGTCTATTTTTTTGGTATCTTGTGTCGTTTCTCTAAAAATTCCATTTTTCTATTTTCAATGTAGTTTTTTACGAATAAAACAAAAACTACGCGTCCTATCAAAAAGTGATTTCTAACAAATTTGTAGATCTTTTCTTAATGCACAATTTTTATCGATTCATCTTTTTTCGTATCTTGTATATTTTGACCGCAAAGTAGAATTTTTAATTTTTCAATATTTTTTGTGCGGTCAAAATTTGAATTTTCGATTTTTCAAGAAAATTCAAAAAGTTGTTATGATAATCTTGTAGGGTTTTCAAAATGCGACGTTTTTCTTTATCTGGCAATTTTTCATATCGTGCGTTGTTTGGCTTAAAATGTTAATTTTATTTTATTTTTTTATTTTTTTTTTCTTATTTTGTAAATGTTACAACTCCGGTAATTTTTTTTTTATCAAAAAAAGTCATGATGATCAATTGTTTGTCTATTCGAGTACTACTAATAACCGTACATCAAATTTTTAAATTTGAAAGAAAAATGGTCTCAAAAATTTTTTAAATACGCTCACTTTTTGAATTTTCATCCAAAATGGCTGGCTAACGAACACTGGACACTTGAAGAGAACTAGGACACTTGAAGAGTATACCAAGGCCCAATCTAATATGTCAATTCTTTCGAAATTTATCGTGCTAACAGACTAAAAATCTACAGACAGATCGACACATTCGCGAAAATCTGGACATCTGACATTTGACAAAAACTGTGTGTGGGGGGGGTCAAATTTTACACAAATCTAATACCTTCTCTGATGAGAATGTAAAAACGTTCAAAGAAAGGATAAAATTTGAGATTTTGTCTTGAATTCTGGATTTACAATTATTTGGCTCTATTGAATTGTGAACGGAACACCTCTTAAGAAGCAACCACTTCCAAAAAATCCTCGTATAAATTTGCCTTACCTAAAAAAATGTATACGTGAAACATAACCTATATAAGTTTTGCGCATTCGATTTAAGAAAAAATCGATAAATTACTTTCGAGCCCTATTAAGCCGTGAAAGGAACATCCTGAAGGAAACGACTTTGCAAAAAACTATCGATCTCCAGCATAGCTGGAGAATCTTTTTTCACAGAAAAATTATAGATAATCTGAAATCGATTTCGAGAGTGACATTGAGTAAGTCATGTTTTTCTTTAACTGGTTAACTTCTAATGAATCGGTTAATAATACTTTTTTCGTACAAAATAGTTTTTGTTCTTCATATTTCATTTCCGAGAAAACAAATCTGCCCGCCGCGCGGGCACATTCTCGTCGCGCGCTACGAGCGCAGCTTGCTTCGCTCGCAAGTTTGAGCGCGCCTAGGGCGCGCGACTGTTGGTTCTCACGCTTCGCGCTCAATAATATATTTATCTCACGCTTCGCGCTCGATAATGTATTTACCTGGTGCTGCGCGCTCGGTTTCTGTACTTCTCCCATATTTGTGCACAGACCTTTTGAAGTTAAAGGTCAAAGCATCGACAACTGTAATTTGATGATTCTGAATTCTCTTTTGTTAAAGCTCCTTCGGCTTTAACGAACACATTCGCATCACGTGTCTCGTGCTTCGCACTCGATTTTGTCCAAAATGCGAACTTTTCTACATTAGGTTCAACACTATTATATCAACTGTATATTATATTTATTTTTATACCTCAACCTGGGATTGCTAATTCAGATATTGCAAAATGAAGTACAAATTCTATTTATCATGATAACTATAATATTTGTTTCTTATTTTGCATTAAATTTTATCCTCAACTACCCTGAAAAATGTATCATTTCAATACATTTATATTAATCAAATTCATAATATGCAGTGGTATTGAAACAAACTTATTTGCATTTTCTTTTTTTATCATTTAAAAAAGCACGCAACCTATAAAAAAAACAATTTTGTTATTTAACATTTTATTGCAACTTGTTTCGTTTGCCCATATATTTAATTTTTTTTTAATGTTATTTTTTTACGATTTGAACCAAAAATACGCATCCTAGCGTAAAGTGGTTCTAAGAAAATTTTTATAACAAACGTTTATAACAGAGTAGATCATTTTTGGTTGAACAACTTTTTCCTAATAATTTTTTTTCGTCTCTTGTGTGCTTTTTCCAAAAATTTAATTTTTTATTTTTAATGCTATTTTTTACGATTAAAACAAAAACTACGCTTCCTTAAAAAAATTATTAATGCCAAATTTGTATAGCTCTTTTTGTGTGGGCAACTTTTGTCTATTAATTTTTCTCATAGTTTATGTCGTTTGTCCCCAAAATTAATTCTTTTATTTTTAATTTTATTTTCTAAGATTAAAACAAAAACTACGCATCCTATCAAAAAGTGATTGCTAACAAATTGTAGATCTTTTTTGAATGCACAATTTTCGTCTATTCATCTTTTTACGTGCCTTGCGTCGTTTTTCTAAAGATTTAATTTTTCTATTTTTAATGCTATTTTTTACAGATAAAACAAAAACTGCGCATCCTATCAAAAAGTGAGCAATAACAAATTTGTAGACCTTTTTTATATGCACAATTTTTGTTTCCTCATCTTTTTTCATATCTTGCACGGTTTGACCGCAAAATGTAATTTTTTATTTTTCATTATTTTTTTGTGCGATCAAAATTTGAATTTTTGAGTTTTCAAGAAATTCAAAAAGTTGTTATGACAGTAATGTAGGGTGTTAAAAAAGCAACCTTTTTGCTCCTCTTGACTTTTTTTCATATCGTGCGTTTTTTGGCTTAAAGTATTCATTTTCGTTTGTTTTTTGGAATTTTGTAAATGCTATAACTCCAGTAATTTTTGTTTTATCAAAAAAAGTCATTGGGATAAATTGTTTGTCTTTTTGAGCACTACGAACGTCCGTAGATAGAATTTTTAAATTTGAAAAAAAGTGGTCTCAAACATTTTGAAAAAGCGCTCACTTTTTGAATTTTTATCCAAAATGGCTGGATAACGAACTTCATTTTAGGACACTTGAAGAGTATACCAAAGCCCAATCCAATCTGCTAATGCTTTCGAAAATTATCGTGCTAACAAAATAAAAATCTACACACATGCGTACATATTACACACACATGCGTACATACATACATACACACATGCAGACAGACGCATTCGCGAAAACCTGTTTTTGGGGTTCAGAATGTCTCAAAACGTGGACATTTGACAAAAACGGAGGGGGTCAAATTTTACACCAATCTAATCTAACCGTCTCTGATGAGAATGTAAAAACGTGCACTAGACTTCATTATTACACTATACGGATCCTGGCACTCGTGCCCTTATTCACTGAGAGGTTCCAGGTTGAAGTTAAAATAGCTGAACTTTAAATGCGTTGACTCTTCAATTTAAAGTTTTTCAATTCAGAAGAGTTCCATTTTTGTAGTTTTGAAAACTTGATTTGTTAAATTTCAGTAAGCGGGAAAAAATTATTGCAAACAGTGAAAAACTGGGAATTGGCAGAAAATATTTTTCTTCACTGAGTTCACCAAGCCTTTGCAATAATTTTCCTAATAAAACTGTATCGTGTAGTCTAAACTTCTTTTAAGTTTACGTTTGCAAATAAAATATCAAATTTAGCTTAACATCTTTTAAGAGAAAGGGCCTTTTATATATAAAAATCCTTACTGACGGCAGAAGCTGTGCGGATATTCTCGACTTTTCGATCATCGTTAAGCACGGACGGGTGTAATTAGCGATCGGATGGGTAACCGTTAATTCTAGCTTAGTCGTGTTTTCACTGAGTGTAAATAGAGTTGTAAAGTTTCATCAAACTTTGGAAACGTTTCATATTTCTATATCCTAGAGAAGAAGTTTTTTGAAATATTGTTTAAAATCTAATAGAAAAGTTTTACCAACATTAATACAAAGTTTAGTTTTCAGAAATACAAAAATTTCTTATAATTAAGTAAACTATTGAAGTACACTACCGTCGGAAATTGTCGGTACTATCAGCGAAAGTACTATTAAAAATCGCACTGCTGAGTTTGAAACCTTTTAGAGAGAATATACTGCGTGAGAAGTTGAAAAAAAATTCCAGAATTTCTCGAATTTTGTACCTCGAATTCAACTTGTAGCATGAACTAGGAAAGTTGTAGCAAAAATCTCATATTCATACCACTTAGTCTTTGAAGTCTTATGTTTAATTTAAGTCAATAAAACTTCAAAAATCTTCGTCTGCGGTGCTCACCGACTAAGAATCGACGCAGACACGCTTTGAAATTTATTATCATATCTTGGGAACCCCTGAATATTTTTGAAGTTTTATGGGCTTAAATTGAAATTCTCGGCGACCACCGCTCTCGCGGTCGACAGCAGTAAGCGCCGACTGAAACTTGACATTTGAGGCTCGAACATTTTTAGTCGTATCTTGAGAACCCGTGAAGATTTTGCCAGTTTTATTGGCTAAAATTAAAGATAATACTTCAAAGACTAAGTGGTATGAATATGAGATTTTTGCTACTACTTTCCTAGGTCATGCCACAAGTTGAAGTCGAGGTACAAAATTTGAGAAATTCTCGAATTTTTTTTTATCTTTAACGTAGTATATTCTCTCCAAAAGGTCAAAAATATATCTATTGGGGCTTATTTGACGCGTAATTTAATAAGCTTTACAACGGGTGTTTAAAAAAGTTTCTGGCTCCAATTTTGAACAAGTAATCACGTTTCAAAGTCAACAGTGATTTTTAATAGTAGATACTTTCGCTGATCAAAAGTTTATATTTTGAGATAAATCTTAAGTTATTATGCAAAAGTATGAATGGACAATTGGACATTGATGATATCGTTGAATAATAATAATAATAATTGAGGGTGTTCTTTTTCTAAGTCTTACTTTCATTATTTATTATATTGCTTGAAAAAATATTGTAACATATGCAATTTTTGGTTTCAGAACCCTTTTCTGATTGGTTAGAAGAAAAAATCAATCTGCCAATATTTGAAGAACTACCAGCCCCAGAATGTGGTCAGAACAAGGCGATCATCTACCCAAACATAGGGAAGGTTCATCACCAGGAGACCACCCAGAGTCTTTTGCAAGAGTTCGAGACTGTGTTGGGCGATGTCGAGGCAGGTCATCACCAGATTATTCAACCTGTGATTTCCACCTTGACGCCTCCTCAATCACCGCCGCCCATGAAAAATCTGAACGAAACACACCTGCTCGTTACTCTACAGCCATTGCAATCTACTCTTGTGTATCCAGTCCAGCAGAATAACCCCGTTGCAACCATTCCGATAGAAAAATCGATACCATTCATAGATCAAATCCCAGAGCAGTGGAATGCTGAAAATTTGTCTTTGGAACCACTAGGAGGAGACGTGGCAAGAGAACTAGCCGCCGTTGATGAATATGTGCGCTCCTGTGCGGAAGACATGTCACCGTCGAGTCCGTGCACCAGCTCAGGCGCCAGTTACATATCATCCGAGGACTCCGTAGATGATCCTGACTGGGTGATGGATGATCCAAACCGTCAGTCGCGGAAAGATCCTTCTAGTCTCTCGAAACTACGGCGAAAGCCTTACTCTAGACCATCCGTCGAGGACAAAAAAGTCCGCAAGAAGGAGCAAAATAAGAACGCGGCAACTCGCTACAGGCAAAAGAAAAAGCAAGAGATCAAAGAAATCCTAACCGAGGAACAGGAATTGGTCAATCACAATGACAAATTGCAGGACCAAGTGAAAGATCTCCAACGGGAAATTGGATACCTCAAGGGACTGATGCGAGACCTGTTCAGAGCCAAGGGTCTGATGAAGTAATCCACGTGTTAATACGGCTCATTTCGTACCTTTTTTTATTAAACATGTCTTGTACTACGTTATTGTTTACTTTTACAATTTTAATGTATCGTTATAGGGTAATACCATTAATTTTTTAATCGTAGCCACTTTTTGTGCTCGCCCATTAAGTAAACTCGCGCGGCACATAATAGAATTTTGCAGCGCTAAAAAAATGTTAAATAGAGTTATTAGTTGTAAAAATGATTCACTAATTCAATTGAGATTTCTACAAGACTATGGGCATTTGAAAACAAGATCAATGAACGCTCAGACTATCACAAGCTAGCACGAGTTAGAATAGATATCGGTTCTTAATATTACACATCACGTGAACTTTTATTGTCTTTTAACTGCTTTGAGCACCAAAGTTGAAACAATGAAGGCTGAAATCCTTGCGAGCGTTAAAGGATAAAAATCCCGCGCGAGTACTTAAGGTTCAAGGCGTAGGCTTGCTTCTCCTTCTTCGTTTATCAAATCAAATAATTATTTCAATTTTACTTACGGAGTGAATATTAGTTCTTTCTTCGTTTAATGAAGAGTAGACTGAAAAGTATACCGATGCAGATTTTGCGATGAAAAAAGAAAATAGTATGTGATTGGGAAGAAGGGGAAGTAACTCGGTCAAGTTTTATTGATGGACGTTTGTACCTCCTGCATTATATTTATGTAACATCGTTTGATAGTAACATTTAAGATAGATTAACTGCGGTGTGTTAATCGCAATATAGTTGTATGAAACGGGCATGCCCCATGATGCATTTTTTTGCGGAAAATTGCTGCTCGGGTAAGCAACTCAATGTCAGTTTGCACATCGTTTTTATCGAATGATTTCATTCCAAACTTGTTTAGCCCAATACATACTTATATTTTTCTTACAGAGGATTCTGTATTGAAACAAATAAATGGGTTAATAAGTAGTGAAAACACGTAATTTAGTTTTCATTATTAATTCAGCTGGACCGAAAATCCTGAATTGATCTTTTGACCGAGAATTTTTCTAATTATTAGTTGGAAGAACTGCCCAATCATTCTAAAATATATCACTTGAAATCGTATGCAATTTTTAATGAGTGCGATTTAAAAACCTTTAAAATTTCTATTGTTCCAATTTGATGTTTAAAGCTTTGACAGTTCAGTTGGAATTTGAAAATGTTCATTTATAACATTTACAAATTTAAAGGCCAAGACTTAAAAAATTTTAACCAAGACCCAACCTCAAAATTGAATTGCCTCAGTTTACTCCATTATAAATACTATAATTACATCTTTTTTAGATAATTAGGGCCTATTCCTGTTTTAAATCAAATCTTGTATTCGGAGTTAAAAATTCGCTAATTTCGGTAGTTTTTGTGTAAAACGATTTTTTTTCTAAAATCTAATCATCTAAACAAGATAGTCTGTATGTATGATGTGATATGTATAATGTATATATGTATATATATATATATATATATATATATATATATATATGTATGTATGTATGTATGCATATATGTATGAATTTTATCTAGTATTTATGGAGTAAAATAAGGCAATTCAGTTTTGAGGTTGGATCCTGGTTCCAACGCCTTTAGAATCATTCAGCTGCCAAAAAATTCGATTCGATTTCGAACCGACATTGGACGCGTTTTGAATGTCGAAAAACTGACATTCGATCCGTGCTGCGTTCGGATCGGTTTTTCGATTCGATCGGCCCGTCGATCGAATGTCGAAAAACCGACATTCGATGCGCGTTACGTCGGTCGGTTTTTTTAGATTTGATCGGCTGGCCTTCAATTGTCGAAAATCCAATATGCGACTGACAAAGGCATTTCAAGTTTTTAATTTATAATTCTAATTCTAAAAATCTAAACCGATGCATGTAGAATGCAGATTTCAGATCCAGAGAGACATGAGGAAAATACTGTGTCAATCTGGTGGTTAATATTACGCGACCTAAGTAAATAACCAACAAAATCGGAATTTTTAAGGAGCGCGAAATAACATTCTGTAAAATCCAAATCACTAGTTGAAGATATAACAAAAGTTTACTTCCGAGCTGAAGTGTTTCTGAATTAAAATAAAAAAAATAGGATTTAAAAAAATTATCCAGTTCCGAGAAATAGAATGTGGAACTTTGCAATCTTGAAGTGAGAGGAACCTACAATTGGAACAGGCTCTGTTGCGGGTCACAATAAAAAGTGCAATTTTCAGTGCGGTCTCCTTGTAGTACTTCGTGATTGGTACTTTGGTGCTGAAAAAATTGGCAAATAGTTTTATTTAAGGGCCTTTTTTTGAAAAAAAAAGTATTTCATTATTTGACTGTATTTAAAAACTTTTAGGAAGACGAATATGGTGAGAAAAGGGTTTAAAAAAAGGTTAGAGCACGAAGTACTACAAGGAGACCGCACGCCTGCGGCGGAGATGGTGGTAAACAGCCCACAACCGCGATCGCCTGTCCTCGGATTTTCATTTCTTCCCAGATGAGAGCGCCACATGTGGCAAATTGAGGAATTACGATTCCTATAGTAGCAGACGGCAATTTAGTTACAAAGTTTCTCTGAAGAGGCGCTCTCATCTGGGAATAAATCTCGCTATGGAGAAAATCGGAGGACAGGCGATCGCGAAATGGCGCCAGGTGAAATACATGGTGTGCGGTCTCCTTGTGGTACTTCGTGGGTAATTGGTTAGCATTAAAAAAAGAAAAGAAAATGGGAAACAGTAGAGAGAGTCAGTTATCTGGTTTTAAATTACAAATATTTGTATTACTATATTAACAATGAGATTTTGAACAAATCTTTTTAACACAGCATGTACACCAGAGTCTCACTATTTGAACGCGCGATCGCACGCATTATATGAATTCCTAGAATTGCTGGTCCACGCAGTTTCTCAGGGGGCAGGGCGAGAGATGGTTGCGACTCCGCCTCTGAAGGGACGCATGCACTACTACTCAGTCAAGTAGATTGCGCAATATTATGGAAACGGTTCAGGCGGCCCTGACTGTTTACGTTTCGCTGTACGCGCTATATGAACAAGGCTATTTTCAGATAACCCCCGAGATTGTTCATCTATCGAGACTCTGGTGTATTTGATTTTTACATTCTCATCTGAGAAGGTTTTATGTAAAATTTGACCTAGTCGGTTTTCATCAAATCTCCACGTTTTGAGACCCCCTGAGTCAGAAAAAACGATTTTTGCGAAGGTGTCTGTCTGTCTGTAGTCTGTAGGCACGATAACTTTCGAAAAAAATATCAGCATTTTGAAAATTTTTGAGACCATTTTTTTTAAGATTTAAAAGTTTTATGTACGGCTATTCATAGTACTCGGAAACTCGAACAATTTATCTCTACGACATTTTTCGATAACAATAAAATTATCAGAGTTATAGCATTTTGAAAATCCAAAAAAACAAACGAAAATGAACAATTTAAGCGGAACAACGCTCGATATGAAAAAAAGTCATGAGAAGAAAAACGTTGCTTTTTGTAAGTCCTACAAGATTATCATAATAACTTTTTGAATTTTTTCGAAAAAATAAAAATTCAAAATTTGATCCGACAAAAATAATTCAAAATTCCATTTTGCGGTAAAACTATGCAAGATACATAAGAGATAAGAAGACAAAAATTGCGCACCCAAAAAGATCCAGAAGTTTGTCAAATCACTTTTTAATAGGAAGCTTAGTTTTACTTTTATTCGTAAAAAATGACATTAAAAATTACAAAAATTAATTTTTGGACAAACGACACAAGCTATAAAGAAAAAAATTGATAGGCGAAAGTCGTTCACTTAAAGACGATCTACGATTTCGTTATTTATAATTTTTAGAAAGGGCGAGTAGATTTTTTTAATCGTAAAAAATAAGAATAAAAAAAAATGGAATTTTTTGAAAAACGACACGAGTTCCAATAAAATGTATAATAACAATCTTTTTTGTATAGGATGTGCACTTTTTTTAATTATAAGAACA
Source organism: Andricus curvator (assembly GCA_932195095.1). Taxonomy (NCBI): domain Eukaryota; kingdom Metazoa; phylum Arthropoda; class Insecta; order Hymenoptera; family Cynipidae; genus Andricus; species Andricus curvator. Next base: position 6,763 of record CAKNYM010045588.1, on the reverse strand, counting down.
AGACAATGAAAATACGTATATTTCAATACCAATACATATTATGAATTGTGATAATATAAAATTGAAATGATAGATATTTCAGGGTACTAAGAATGAAAATTAGTGCAAAATAAGGATCAAATATTGAACTAATCATTAGAAATAAAATTTACACAATATTTTGCAATATCTGAATAAGCAGTACCAACTTGAGTACAGAAATAAGTATAATATACATTTGATATAGTAGTGTTGAACATAATGTAGAAAAGTTCGCATTCTGGACAAAATCGAGTACAAAGCACGAGATACGTGATGAGAATGTGTTCGTTAAAACCGAACGAGCTTTAACAAAAGAGAATTCACAATCACCAAATTACAGTTGTCGGTGATTTGACCTTTAATTTTAAAAGGTCTGTGCGCAAATGTGGGGGAAATACAAAGACCGAGCGCATCGCGCGAGATAAATATATAATCGTTTTTCGCTTAAATTAATTATTAGAACTGAATTAATAAAACCCAATAAGAAAATCCAACTATTTTGGGTTAAAAGTTAATTTTCTTGGCTGAAAAATCTATTCTGGGAATCAGATCTTTGCTTCAAATTTCTACTATTTAGTTGAAAATTTAATTATTTTGGTGAAAACGCAACTGATTTGTTGAAAAGTCACCTTTTTTGGTCAAAAATTCAACTATTTGGTTGAAAGTTTAACTACTTTGTTAAAAATTCATTTTTTTGGTTGAGAGTTCATCTTTTTGGTTAAAAAAGTAACTAATTTGTTGAAAATACGTTTAATTTTTAGTTGAAAATTAATTAATGTATCTAAAAATTTAATTATTCTGATTAAAAATGTATCTCTTTTATCTAAAAATGCAACTATTTGGTTGCAAATTCAAATGTATTTGTTGAAAATCCGTCCTTTTCGGTAGAAAATTAATTTCCTTGATTGAAAATTTAATTATTTTGGTGGAAATGTAACTGATTTGTTAAGGAGTTACCTTTTTTGGTTAAAAATTCAACTATTTGGTTGAAGGTTGAACTGCTTTGTTAAAAAATCATTTTTTTTTGGTTGAAGGTTTATTTTTTTGGTTGAAAAATTAATTAATTTGTTGAAAATGCGTTTAAGTTTTGGTTTAAAATTAATTATTGTATCTAAGAATTTAATTATTACTTTTCTGGCTAAAAATGTATCTCTTTTACTTAAAAGTACAAGTATTTGTTTGCAAATTCATGTTTCTTGTCGAAAATTGAGCTTTCTCGGTAGAAAATTAATCTCCTTGGCTTAAAATGATTTTTTTTTGGGTTGAAAACTCAACTAATTGGTGGAAAGTTGAACTTTTTTGTTTTAAATTATAAATTCTTTTTTTTTTCAAATTTACCATTTCAGTTAAAAATTGTTCTCTGATTGAAAATTTGTATTTCTAGACCGAAAACTAATTTTTCAAATTGAACATTTTTCCCGGCCGTTTTAATGTAATTGATAAAAATTCATGTTTTTGGTATAAAATTAATCTCCTTGGTGGAATATTAATCTGTTTTGTTTGAGGTTTTAACTATTTTATTGAAAATTCAATTGTTTTATAGAAAATTTGTTGTTCTTTTTCGCTCGAAAATTCAACAATTTGGTAAGAAATTATACTATTTTGTTGAAAAATTAAATTTTGTATTAATAATTCATATTCTTGGTTAAAAGAAAACTATTTTGGTAGACCATTCAACTATTTGGTTAAGAATTAAACAATTGTTTGTAAATATAACTATTTAGTAGAAAATTACCTTTTTTGTTAATAAATTATATTTTGGGTTCGAAAATTCAACTGTTTTTTAGATAATTCTTCTTTTCCGCTTCAAAATTCAACAGTTTTATTAAAAATTCACTTTTTACAAGATTTACCTCCTTGGTTGAAAACTTAACTTTTTTCTTTAAAATTCGTTTTTGTTAAGTTTAAAATAAATGTTTTTATCCTGAAATTTTAACATTCCATTTTTGCTTGAAAATTTATTCTTCATAAGTTAAAAATTAAACTATTTGGTAGAAAATTCATCTTTTTGTTTGAAGATTAACCTTTTCTTTTAATCCGTCTTTTCTGGTTGAAAAGTCATTTTTGGTGAGGTTTCATCATTAGCAGCTTAAAGGTCGAATTAAAAAAAAATATTTGACATTTAAACCAATAATGATGAATTTTTAGAAGAAAAATGTATGCATAAAACAAGAAAACTCATGTATTAGTTGAAACCATTGAAACCTCGTCTTTTTGGGAAGAAAATTAATCTTATTTTTTGAAAACTCATCTTTTTGGTTAAATATTGAACTTTTTTGATAAAAATTTGTCTTTTTTCTTTACATTAAACTTGTTGAAAATTCGTTTCTTTCTTGTTGAAAATAAATTCTTTATACATACAATTTTAATATTTTATTTTTAGTTAAAAACTTATCTATTTAGTTAAGCATTTAACTCTTTGGTTGAAAGTTCATTTTTCTTGATTGCAGATTAGCTTTCTAGTTGAAAATTCATCATTATCGGGTCAAGGGTCGGATTTTGTCAGAAAACGCTGGACTTTTCAACCAGTGCTGGCGTTTCAACACGAAAAATTCATGTATTTTTTTTATTAAATTCGTCTTCTTGGGCAGAAAATTATTCTTGTTTATTGAAAATTCATCTTTGTTTGTGGAAAATTCAACAACTTGGTTAACAATTCAACTACTTTGTTTAAAGTGTAATTGTTTTGTTGAAAATTTAACTATTTTGTTAGAAAATCGTCCTTTTGAATTGAAAAAAATAACTATTTGGTTGAAAGTTAATATATTTTGTTGAAAACTTGTCTTTTTTGCTCTAAAGATCAACTACTTGATTATAAATGCAATTGCTTGTTTAATAATATTTTTTTTATCTTAAAAATTTGTGTTTTTGGGTTAAAAATTCGTGTCTTTTGATAGAAAATCTTTTTTGGTTAGAATTCAAATATTTTCTTGGACGTAAAGACGTCCCCTAATTGACGATGCTAGTTTTTTTTCAAATTTAAAGTAAGTGTTCCCTTAACCAAATCCAAAAAAATGTAATATTTTTGTTAATATACAAAAATTGCAACTTGATAAACAATTATTTTTGTTTAAGTTTGATTTTATATTATTATTTATTATCGAAAACTGTACACATAAAAAATTCGCAATAATTTTTGCACATTAGAAATTGCATTCAAGCGGTCGGAAGTTCTGCTAGCGCCATCTGGTATTTTTCACTTCCCCTTTGAATCACATCCATTGGCGCACTTATTAAAAATGATTAATTTTTATTTGTTTTGCAATTGTTAACAACAAATAATAATTGTAAAAGGCATAAAGATATTGAAAATTGTTTTAAGTTGATATTTGTGATAAAAAAGGTATTCCTTCCTTTAACTTTAAAATTGATTATTTATTTTAAAGGAGTAAAATTAAATAATTATTTTATCTTTCTCATTTCAAGTTCATTTTGTGAACAAAGAATTATTTAAAATAATTTTACAAGTATGATTTGTTGCAAACAATTTTCTTGTGCATTTTATCATTTTAAATAAGCACGCCAACGTCGCCAACAATGACTAATAACGTATTTCAGGTTGGGTGGGGGGGGGGGGGAATCCAAGATGCTGCTCGCCGAGAGTCATACAATAATACCAATTACATTAAATAAAATTTTATTCTTTCAATGTCTTGGAATATAATTATTTTTAAATAGAAGTGTATTTAGACATTATTTTTTTATTTTCCAAAAATTATTCAATTAGATAAGAAAATCGATTGAATTTTTTAAAACGATTTTATTATTTAATTAAATAGCTTTTTAAAAATAACAAATAATATTCAAATACAATTGCGGTGAAAAATAATTTTTGTCCAAGTAATAAAAAAAATTAAGTTTCGTCCCCTGTAATTGGTATTGTTGCTTGGCCCTCGACGTGCAGACATCTTGCCAGCTGACGTCACAACATGAAACACCTAATCCCTAATCCGATTTTCGACGCAACGCATGCGCAGTGCGAAAAGTTACATCAGAGAGTTACATCTATTACTTGAGGTTATGGTTTCATTATTCGCGGCAAATTAATAAACAATAAAAGTTATTCCTGTTCTTATGGAATAATTTTCCTGAGGTTTGGGCTGCATTGAAATAAAAAAGAGAAAACCCGAAAGCTTTTTTATACATGCCACTATTAATTTAAAAAATTCAATGATTGGAGCCAGAGCAAAGATATTATAAGCCTAGATGCGGCACGGTGTATAGTTCGAGGAACTAATTGTAGACGGCGCTCCCGGCGAAAATTGCCCGATTCCCCCATGCCTCTCAACCCGCATATTGCGCCAAACCAAAGATATTTTACCTTGATGCGGCAAGGGTCTAGTTAGGCCACATGTCACGAGGGCGGCGCTACCTTCACTTTTGTGGCTTCGGCTTTATTCGGTACATTTCGGCTAAATTCGGCATTGCTGCTTCGTTTAAAGGGATTGTTTCGACCACATACCGCAAGGCGGCGCAATAAGCGTCCAGCGGGAATTTAAAAATTTTGCATTATTATGAATTATTTATGTATATTAAAGGACTGAAACGGACTTTTCCTATTTTGAAATATTTGTAGTACATATAATTTACTCTTATGACTGAAAAAGAAAAAAATATCCTATAATATAGAACGTAATAAAAAATGAAGAAGTCATTGAATATAATAATAAATTCAGCATTTTATTCATTACGAACCTATAAATGATAGGACAATTTTACCATTGGACAATAAATTGCACATCTTTTCATTTTTCTCATTAGATATTAGAATTATCTAGTATAAAAAGTATGATGAATAATAAAAAATAATTCAAAATTAGATGCCGAGTACACAAATTAACGTAAAGAAATTTCGAAAATACAAAGTGAGGAATAATAAAATGTTAGGGCTTTAATATAACTATACAAGATTTTTAATTGTCGAAAAATAAAAATCCCCAATTAAAAAATATCCGGAATTATAATTTAACGAATTATATAATTTTTGAATTATACAATTAAGGAAATATTAAATTCCCATAGGATTTGCAAATTTTCGAAATTCAAGATTTGACGAAAATAAACAATTTGTTCTTAAGGAAATATTAAATAATAATAATTTATTTTTGTCAATATTAAATTTTGGGAATTAAAAAAATGTGTAAAATTTAATAATTGGACAATTATATAGTTCCGTAAATTTTAATTTCGGATATTATTGAGATTTTTAGTTTTGCGGTAAATTTAAAATCCTGTGATTTTAAAATTCAGAGATTTAATAATTCATGAAATTATATTTTCGGAACCCGTTAATTTGTGTATTTATTATCTCTTCACTTTTTATTAGTCCCTACATAAATAATTAATTTAATAAATTAGGATTTATCGTTAGTTTTCGCACAAATCCTTATAAAGGTTTTCAAAGATTATTGGAAAGAAAAAATTATAACGTCAGTGGAGATGTTTGACAAAAAAGTATTTTTTGAAGCAGGTACCTATTGAAATTTTATTTTTAATTTCTAAACTTTCTTCTTTTTTCTGGTAATCGATCTTTTTTGCGCGAATTTACTTACTTACATAATTATTTATAATAAATTGTATAATTTGTTATTACAATTGTAATTAAATTATTTAGCCATTTCATAATAAAGTTTTGTATTCAAAACTAAAAAACGGAAAATTAAATAATTCTCGAATTTTTTCACAGAATATATCTATGTATATATATATATATATATGGGTAATTGTCAAATTGTAGGCAAATTTTAGCACTGACAGTGGCAATCACATTGTTATTAGGAATTAAATATTTTACAATGGAAATTGAACTTATCACA